>JAZFAU010000265.1:0-165902 GCA_037178615.1 Dione vanillae
TTACATAAAGTATTGTCTATAAAAGCTTTCATCTGACGTACTTTTAATTTAAGTCAGTTTCAAGTTGAGTTGTTTGTGAAATTCAAAAAATGAATGATGTAGTCGTATTTTTAATTTAGTTAATTGAATTTATAAAAGAAGTTCCAAAAACTATATAATATGTATATGAATATTTTGGTGGTAAAACGAGTCAGACCATAACTTTAGTGAAATTGAAAAAAAAAACACCATTATTAGCTTTTTTACCACTTCGTTTAATTTAAGTTAGTGTCACGTGACATATTCTAAATAGTGAGAGAAATCTGATCACAATTACAGTAGGTTGGTAGTTTTCGTGATTTTGTATAGGCTGTACAGATAAACAAAAACAAGAAGACCAGAAAGCAATACAATTAAAAATCAATGTTAAAGTAAAACTCTGATATACAAAACTAGACAAGAAACTGGAGTACTAGAAAGAAAAGGGAGAGAACTACAAAGACGAACGCCAAAAGTAAAAAACATAGCGTATAGCCCTCTTACGTGGAATGGAATATATAATACAATAATATAATTTAACTGTCCCAACCAGTTCCTGAGATTGATACATACAAACAAACTGTTCAACTTTATAATTTTTTTTTTTAGCTTCACGCTTTATCCCGCTTATTGCAGGGTAGGCAGAGGGTACTGCAGGAACAATATGAACCTAGTGGTAAGACATTCCGTTGCTTAGTCCCTGCTTTACGCCTTATTTGAGGCATTGCGTTTTGAGTGGCGGAACTCAACGCCGCGAAATCCACCTTCTCCGAGTGGGAATCGAACCCTCAAACCGTCGCGTTTACAGGCAGACGCTTACGCCTCTATCCGATGATCCTCATAATATTAACTCGATATAACTAAGTTGTGGCTTGGCTCTCTTTATCACAAGGCGACGTTATTACATGTGCCAATATTCTCTCAACAGCATGATACAGAGTAAGTAATCATATTACCTCTAACTAGAGCGTATATTGTGGAAGCGTATGATAACCAATTAGTAGGCTCATAGGCGCCTGACTGGTACCTGTCACTTGTAATTGCGATGTTCAGATTTTAATCACATCTTAAACGGTTTATGGATGTTAAACGAGCGTTTACTCACGTATAGGAACAGTTATGGGAATTTTCAGGCAGAACGTGCGTGTCGGCAATAGGCTATGGTTTCGCTGTTAGAAGTCCATTTTTTATAATAAAATTATTTAGATTTAAATTAGATTCTCTATACCTAATTACCTTCCCTTTAATTCCTGGAAAGATAACAATAATATGGCATTGATAAAAATTATAATTGATATCAACACGATATGTCGCCGCTCGTTCATTAAATTATTTATAGATGATATACTCGTAGCACATGAGCATGACATGGTCTCATGAGTGTCGCTTCCGGAACGCGACATCTGTTTGTGACTCGCGCCTGTATATTATTACGTAGGTTAGTTGTTTGGTGTAAAAATGAAATGTTAATCGGTCGCAGTGGATCAGGCTGTGGTTGCGTGTTCGATTCCTATTTGGAGAAAATAATTAATTTGTTCTTTTCGTTCACTCTATCGTTTTTATTATTGTGTCTATCTTGCCTTTTATAACGTTGGGCTTAAAATAGTTTGTAAAATAAATTTAAAAAATGAACTATAAACGCGACTTTGTTGATGCTGTTTGTAGATTCGATTCCCACGCGGAGAAGACGGAGTTTATCATTTCTATTTTCTCTGCTCTGGCAACTAGGCTCTCGAAAAGTACGCCTTAACACTAGGTTTCCACAATTCCCTCTGCCTACCCTGCTATGAACGAGATAAAGCGTGAAGCTATAAAAAATAGTTTTAAACAAAGTCGTAATCAAAATAGAAATAGGTCTGTAGGTGAGGTTGCGGAATCAATCCGCACCAACCAAGGATATGGTATACATATGCTTAGTATATATTTTAATGTATTCTGTTTTTCAAGACGTCGACGTCGCCGTCTTGGCGCAGAGGCGTAAGCGTCTGCCTGTAAACGCGACGGTTTGAGAGTTCGATTCCCTCTCGGGGAAGATGGATTTTTCTATTTCCATTTTCTTCGCTCTGGCAACTAGGCGAAGCGCGTTGAGTTCCGCCACTCAACACGCAATGCCTCCAAAAAGGCGGAACGCGGAGACGGAGAAAGCAGGGACTAAGCAACGGAGTGTCTTAACACTAGGTTCATAAGGTCCCTGCAGTTCCCTACCCTGCAATATGTGGGAGAAAGCGTGAAGCTATAAAAAAAAAGATATTAATATATTTACTGTAAAATTCAATTCGTCACAGTATTCCTTTTGGTTCGATTTAAACAACAATTATTTTACTACTGCTACTTATAAGTAAAAAAATTTAATTATTTATTCGTATTTTATTTAATTATTTATTCGTATTTTATTTAATTATTTATTCGTATTTTATTTAATTAAAATATTTAATTATTATGTATTTTATTTAATTATGTTAATTGAAGCAAAAATAAGTACTTCATAAACAATTCCTCACGTCGCTGCTATTTACTAAGCCAATTATTGTATAGCGATTGTTTTATATATTTCTTAATCTATTTTCAGAATTATAATAAAATTATATTTTCTATTTTATTATTTTATGACACTTCATTAATAGTTAAGAATCATGTATATTTTACATTATTTGTTTTTGTTATATCGAATTCAAATAAAGGCAAGTTGTGATTAGATTTGGCATAGATCTGTGTTTGAAACTTCACAAGACCATTTTGATTTCGAAAAACAATGAGGACCTCCGTGGCGCAGAGGCGTAGCGTCTACCTGTAAACGCTCTGTGGGTTCGATTCCTATGAGGGGAAGATGGGTTTTTCTATTTCCATTTTTTGCTCTGGAAACTAGGCAAGGCAAAAGGCGGAAAGCAGGAACTAAGCAACGCAGTGTCTTTACACCAGGTTCCTATGGTTCCTGAAGTTCTCTGTCTACCCTGCCATGTGTGGGATAAAGCGTGAAGACATAAAAAAAATAATGAAATAAAGAACCGAGGTCAAGTTTTTAAACTTTAAATTAAAAATTTAATACAGCAATCGCTATTTCTAAATTTACTAGCCGATTGAGACATTTCATTAATTTTATTACATAAACTCGTATATACAGCTTCACGCTTTAGGGATAAACCCTAGCGGGGTAGTCAGAGAGATCGGAGCGTCAAGCGCTGTGGTCCCTGCATACTTATTTCCATTGTCATTAACCTCTTCACACATACTCTCCTGGGAGTCCTCATGCTTTTTACATCCTTCCTCAAGTATCTTCGGTAGGGTGTTTTGAAAGTCAACCCAGGTCTCCCCTTGCCCCTCTTCCAACTTATTTTTGCTTCATATATCTTTTGTACCATTATATAACTCTTTCATTATTCATCAATACAAACTATCTGAGCACGTTCTCCTTTATTCTCAATGTGACAACCTCGTTGGTACCTACAGATTGCGGATTCGGTCACCTTAAGTGACTCCGCGTATCTTTCGAAGAGATAGTATTTCTACAGTATCAATCTTTCTTTTTTCTTCTGCAAAGCCCATGTTTCACTGCCTTATAACAGCGACGGAACCAGAACCGCATTGTGTATACGTGCAGCTACACTAGCATTCTGCTGTCTCAACAAAGCAGCAAAGGCACCGTTCATTTTGTTACGTATAATAATTTCTTATCTTTCTATTCATCTCATCTCATCATCATCATCATCATCATCATCCTTCTAATGGATTTCATTCACAAAAATATTGCTTTTTGTCTTTTCCTCGTCTTTTTGAAATATCAGAACATTTGTCTTTCTTGCATTCAGACTTAGACCGTTATTTTCACACCCATCTTTTCGAATAACCAATGCCTGCAACTCGCATCTTGTTGATGCAGATAAAGCACAGCTTTATCTGCGTACAAGAAATTTACCATAAACTCCCATGTCGTTTTCTTTCACTTCTGGGAGACAGCTCTCCAAATTGAACAAGCAAGCTGACATGATGCAACCATGGTGTGGCATTCAATTGGGTGATTGAATGCCAAACCAAGACGACATGTCCGCTCCTACTCGCTCACAGGCTGAGTAATCTCTATAAAGAGAATTTAAAACCTGAAGCAAGAGTCCGCTCACATAGTACCGGAGCAGTATCTCCCATAAATGCTTTCTTACAACTCTGTCAAACGCCTTCACCAAGTCCATAAAAGTATAGAAAACTTTCTTTTTTTTTATATCTTCACGCTCTATCCTGCACATGGAAGGGTAGGCAGAGGGAACTGCAGGAACCATAAGAACCTAGTATTAAGTCACTCCGTTGCTTAGTCCTTGCTTTCTCCGTCCCCGCTTTCCGCCTTTTTCGAGGCATTGCGTGTTAAATGCAGGACTTATAAGCCCCACTTTGCATAGTTTCCAGAGCGAAGAAAATGGAATTAGAAAAGACCATTTTCTCCGAGTAGGAATCGAACAAACAAACCGTCGCGTTTACAGGTAGACGCTTACGCCCCTGCACCACGTATTTCCTCTTTCTTTAATTTAAAATTTTCGTTACTCCAAGGCGATCGACGACGAGGTGCGACAGGAAGAGCAGCAGCGCTAAGAAGAGCACCGTCGGATTCTGATTGTTCTGGTGAAACAGCATCTCTGTCGGCGGATAGTGGAGACCGGTCTGTCAGGCCAGCGTTACCGCCGCCCAGGAGTGGGAAGACTAGAAGGTACCAAAGTTCATAGTTCATATGACATGTTTCAATGGTAACAAAGTACAACTTGTATCTTAAATCTATTTATACAGAAGAGAAAGGCTGTGGCTATGGATTAAGGATAAGTTTTATATATGTATATATATATATATATATATATATATATATATATATATATATATATATATATATATATATTATATATATATATATATATATATATATATATATATATATATATATATATATATATATATATATATATATATATATATATATATATATATATATATATATATATATATATATATATATATATATATATATATATATATATATATATATATATATATATATATATATATATATATATATATATATATATATATATATATATATATATATATATATATATATATATATATATATATATATATATATATATATATATATATATATATATATATATATATATATATATATATATATATATATATATATATATATATATATATAATATGCAATTTAAAAATCTTCACTCTAGAAATTGTAATCATCACAACTGATCGTGTTATACAAAGTTATTTCTAAAGTATGAAAAGAGTTTGTGTGGGACGCTCTGTGGTTAGACTGCTTTTAGATGTTAAATGGTTTAATCTCAGCACAAAGCTCCCACGCTTTAGCGTAGCTCTTAGTAATTTATAACAGTCAAAAGCTATATAGCTTTTTAAAACTTAAAGTCAAAAAGCTTATATTTGCTGATTTTCTATTGTGATTTCTATATTTTTTGATAGAGACGTTGGTTGTTGGAGAATAGACACTAATATCTTACTTTACCTTACTAGTTACCCTATTTTTTTCCGCAACTTTATCGACATGGCCAAAAGTGTGACTAAGTGACACTGACAAGTACAGTGGCTTACATCGAAAATATTCACCTATATTATTTACATAATATTGGCACAATTTAAATATTTCGTGAAGATAAATATATCAAACGTTTAAACCACTACTTACTGATATGCTCTCTTAAAAAAGATAATTACACGCTGTTTCCCGTTTACAAGAGGATAAAACATAAATACATATAATTAAGGCCTTCGTGACAGTAAAAGGATCATGTCTGTGAACTGTAAATTCTCTACTATTGGGATAATGAATTATTTTCAATCTCTCGCTTTTCAATGTTTTTGTAACAACTCGCGCGAAAAGCGGAGATTAACACTGTTATTTGGGAATTACAGCGTATTGCAAAAATAAAGTTAACAATAACTACGTTGACTTGTAACAATATCTATTTGTAAATTTAAGTACACTTTGTAGAAAAGGTTACAACTTTGATCCTTTGTCCTTTAGAAAGCTTTCAAAGTAACATTTCAAAAGTTTTAAAACATTTAGAGGTTAATGGCTTACCGCAAACATAAAATGAAGCTATTTCTGTAGCTTATGGTGATTGATAAAGATTTAATTAATAATTTAATGAAATAACGGGCGAAGATTTTTTATAACATTAACTCAGATATACAGTTGTACTAATATATATATATATATATATATATATATATATATATATATATATATATATATATATATATATATATATATATATATATATATATATATATATATATATATATATATATATATATATATATATATATATATATACAACGATTTTTTCTTCACAGCCGTCGTAGAGGCAGTGAATGGGAGGTATTAGAAGGCCTGAAAGACGGGCAGCGCTTTGACAAACGACCTGAAGTGTTTAATGGATATTTGCATAAAAAGCGAAAGTGGCCGCTTAAAGGATGGCACAAGGTAAGATTAGTATTGTCTTCACGTATTTCTCTCTCTTTATTACAATCTAATTGTGGGCGGAGAAGATTCAGTATATAAGTTATTGCATAATAAACGTTGTTAAATTTTAAGGACGAGGTATAGATGCCGCTTGTTGAGTGGTTCTGTAAGTAAACTGATATTCTTTAAATTCTACTACTATAAGGTATCTGTACTTAAATATTTTTGACTAAACTTAAAGCGAATTATTTTTATTTCCTGAACGTTGAGGTGGCAGTTGTCAGTAAAAACGCGATATCTTAGAAATTTCAAACAAAGCAAAGGAAAATGGCAATTTCATTAAAAAAAAAATAACAATTTATTTCCATATTAATCCAACTAACAAATTTCCAGCGTTTCTTCGTAGTAGACGGCGGTATACTTGTCTACGCGAGGTCTCCTACGGACGTAGCGAGAGGTCGCCTACACGGCTCCGTAGACGTCGGCCTCTCCGTCATCTCCGCGAAGGCAAGGAGGCGAAGGATAGATATAGATGCAGATGAGTTTATATATCACTTGAGGGCTAAAACGCCGGAAGTGTTTAGGACGTGGTTGAACGTTTTGAAGACTCATAGGTTAGTGTTAATTTTTTTTATTTATTTTTGGAAATATTTTATATAGAATCTATAAATTTGTGCAACAGTTTTATCCGTTTAGGTGTTTTTTTTATTTCCTCATATTTTCTAATAGGAGGACCGTCGTGGCACAGAGGTGCAATGTCTGCCTGTAACTCAATGGTTTCTGGGTTCAATTTCCACTCGGAGAAGATGGATTTATCTATTTCCATTTTCTTCGCTCTGGCAAACTAGGCAAAGCGCCACTAGAAAAGGGCGTAAAACGGGGACTATGCAACGGAGTGTCTTAACACTAGGTTCCCACGGTCCCTGCAGTACCCTCTGTCTACCCTGCCATGTGCGGGATAAAGCGTGAAGCTCACATTTTCTAAAAAAAATAATTATTGATAATTTTCATTTGTAAATTTAAATGATACGGAAAATTATGAAATCTATATAAATAATATAATTTACAGGTTATACAGGCAGCATCTATTAACATTTGGTGCTAGAGAGTCTGTCCCAAAGATCCACGCGCCATTAGAAGATCTACCGCCAACTGACACGTCTTCTCGTAAGTATATTAATTCAATTTAGAAACGAAAGACTTGCTTGAGCTATTAATTTTACTAACTTTAGTTAATTTTTTAACTTATTTTTCCTTAAAATCCCCTTTCCTTTCCCCTCCAGATTTAATATATACAAGTACTACAAGTTCTTTAGAAAATCCTGAACCAATGTGGAACAATCATTTCACTCTAGCATATCCCTTTGCAACAGTAACTCCAAATGTCAACCAAATGTATAATAAAAACTATGAAAAAATATACAAAACCAATATAATTGGTCACAATACTATGTTAGATTGCAATTTTCCTTTGGTTGATATTAAAAAACTTGTTGGTGTCAAGAAAACTGGAAATAAATCTCCAATATCTCGAATAACTTTAGATACAGAGAAACAATTAAATAGCACTGATTTAGATTTGCTCATATCAGAGGGTGGTATGCAATCGTCATTATTGTGTGAATTTGCATTAAATTCGCCAAATTTAATTAAAAATGTCACAGAAAATTCTTTAAATACAATGACAGTTGCTAATAATGAGGAAGCCAATGATCAAAATAATAACACAGGTGTGAATAATAATTTAGAAGCTACTCCAGCTCTTTATTTCTTTACTAAAAGGACTCGTGATATTTTAGAAATGTCACATCCTGTTATAAGAAGGAGTAAAAAATCAACTAATGTGGTTAAATATCAAAACATATTTGATGAACCCACACTTAAGAGTCCTCTTAGAAAATGTATGTTTTTGGGAAAATGTAAGCTTAAAGATGAAATTTTAAAACAAAAACGATATAAAGATGCTGTTTTAAAAGACAATAACACTCAAATTGATATAATAAAAGAACATAAAGCAATTCAAAAATTCATAAGCGTTTCCGAATTAAATAGCACAGTAGAAAAGTTACTTAACTCATTAAATAGAAGACTTAAACACGATGATACACCTAATTTAAATATGAAAAGTAATTTAAACGACATAATTATAGAATTGGGTACTATTAACGCGAAAGATACTAATATTTATCCCATAAAGAAATTATTTAAATATCTTTATGAATATTGGTTGAATTCTGCAGTTATACAAAATAATAAACTAATTACTAAGCATTCTAAGTGTATAGGCGATCAGTTGAGTCGACAATTTTACAAAGATGAGACAACATCGCAAATAAAAATGGTAAACATGACTAAAGCAACCCAATTTGACACTCTTAAAGATATAAATAAAGAAAATATACGTACGACAAGAACTAACACAGATAAAAAAGGCAGGAAGTGCAACTTAACTTGTAAAGCTGATGATAGTGAAAAGGACAGACGTATACAGGAACTAGAGAGAGTATTGAAAAATACTGTATACGCTTGCAGCATACCTAACGAAAAAAATAGACAATCTAATATTGGCATTCCTAATAATCTCATTGATAATTTATCAAATGAAAATGTCATTGAATCAGATAATAATACCTCTGATTCATCTAGTGATTTATTGAAAATTCAAGAAACTATAGCTAATTTAATCGCTGGATCAGATATACCGCTTGATGTCGCTAAAGAATTACTAGGAGCTTACTTAGGTGTATTACATGAAAGTGACAACGATGAAAGTTCTTCTACAGAAGAATCGGAAGTCGAAGAAAATGATATAAAGAGTGAACCAAATTGTGAGGTTCAAACTGAATCTGTACAGAGAAAAGTGTCCATAAGCGTATCGACTAAAGAATTTGATGACGCTAATGCAATGAATAATAAAAAAAGTGAAACTAATGAAGATGAAACAAAAAACCATAGTCAAACATATCTTCAAAGTATTTTAAATAAAATAACGACTATATTTTCTAATCAAAATAATACAAAAAATACTAAACAGCAAAAGAAAGTCAAAAATTGGGACAATATAAATTTAAACGCTACAAAAGATGAACTGGGAAATTTTACAACAAAAAATTACGTTCAAAATTCTTTGGTTATAAATGTTTCGAAATATAACTTGGAACATATTTCAATGAATACAATTTAAATTGCAAAGATAAAACATTAATAGTTATGGAGTTGGCCGAGAAACCTCTGAATGCCGGTGAGAGTACGCCTTTAAATCTTTGCTTGAAATTCGGAAATGCTGTTTCTTGTCACGATGACAATAATGATCATTCAAGTAGAGTCTTTGATTCATTAATGGAATCAAAAAAAGTTGGCTATAGTACGTGTAATGACATAGATTCTTATTTAAGAAACGATGAGTTAGAACCATATTATAGTACAAGTGACGATTGCGCTAAAGAAAATCTATTAGAAACTGAATTAAATCCTTGTGACAGTGACGCTACATCTAAGGCTCGAGCTAAAGATGAAGCAATGGATAGCACAAATAACATAGAACTCTCTATTCAAGATGTTGCAAAAGTAAATGAATATGATCTACAATGTTATATAATGTCCTTAAACAAAAATGAAATTTTAAAGAAATTACGACGTAAGAAATTTTTAAAGAATAACGTTGAAAGTGCACAAGTTAATGCGATTTGTTCTACGACAAAAAATATCCAGGAAGATACATCTGATGTTGACAATATTCCTGATGTAATCGATGAAAATTGTATATTATTATTGCTGGAAAATCTGTCAATATTATCCAAAAACATGCCAACTATTCACAAAGAAATCAATAATCTTCATTTAAAATTGAGAAAAAAACATAATAGAACAAGTTCTTGTAACACGCCGGGTTTAAGTCTCTTGGGAAAGATCTATCAAGAAAAGACTAATATTAAATTTTCTAAAGAAACTGAAACAGAATTAGTTGACATTTGTCATAGATCTACTATTGATATAGCTACAGCAACTGACGATCTCACACAAAAACAACTAAGCGACAAATCGGTAAACGTCAAACGTTCAAACTTTACACAGGAAAAACCGATTACCTACAAAGTAATGATATCCACAGATAGAATTAAACAAGAAAAATCCAACATTCTTAACTTGAAGACAAAAACAAGTAGTACTCAAGCAACATTTAGCAGTTTGTCCAGCTATGAAAACTTGAAAACAACTGACAAGTCGACTTCCAATCAAAATTGGTACCGACAGATATGCACTAAAGACTGTGCTATTAGCGCCATTATAAAATACATAGCGGAGTCCAATGAAAATATGCAAAATTTTCGTTTTAGTGGCAATCGTAGCTCAATTCACTGTAAAAATACGAAAAATAGAAAACCATCTTCCAAATTGACACAGGATTTGATGAAAGAGTTACATTTATTGTCGCCATCTTTCAAAGTGTCGACACAATCGCAAACTGAGAAGAAATTGAGATGCTTGAAGGACAAAAATCGAGATTACAATGTTTACCAATTGTTTTTGAGTCAAAAGTACGAAGTGAAGAGGTCTCGGTCGCTAATGAAGCAAGAGAAGAGCGACGAGTTGAAAACCATATACAGATGTTCTAGTGAATCCTGTTGTGGTAACAGTTTTGACAATTTCTTTTTAGAACCAATTATAGTGTAAATGTATACTGTTAAAGTAAAAGACTATACTGGTTTTCTTCTAACGATATTTATTCACTTTGTTTTTTTTTTTAAATGTAAATACAATATTACATTTACAAACTAAAGACAATAAAATAATCTTAAGAGATGTTTCCTGCACGACAACTCAAATCGGAATCCCGCTTATGACTATTACTCTCTCTTATATTACATCCCTTCCATTAATAAACACAGACACTAATTTGATTAAACATCCGTTTAATCAAGTTTGTGTTTTGAATATTGTATTAAATGATTAATAACTATAAATAATATTCAAATAATAATTTAGGCTAAGTATTCATTATAAAAACATAATTAATATTTAATTAACTATTTAGGCAAACATACCTAACTTATAAATTTAAAAATAAACAATTCCAGATACTAGATTTGATAAAAATTCTAGATTTTTTCCATGAATTATTTTTTCTTTCGACCATTTTTTTTACAGTATTTACTTTTTTTCTATATTGGAAAATTTAAACATAGATAGTTAATTAAGTGTTTCCGTAGATACCACTAATATATGTGCATGGTGAATTATGTAATGTAGAATAGAACCCCTGTATAGTAACAGTAATTGAACACTTAAATCTTAGAAAAGTTATCATTATCTAACTGTCCTGTCTTTCCATTGTCTTGAATGAAACGTGGTTCTGTTCTAAAAGTTCTAATGACATTAAATATTATAAAAACAAGGTAATAGCAACAAAATATTAAAAAAAGTAATAAAAATTTAACATAACCATGTTTATTTTGCCCTTCCCTACTTTTTTCACTGTCGTCGGCATTCAGGATAAACATTTATTTTATTATTACCCCAAAAATAATATTTTAGCACAAAAATCATAAAAATAAGCGTCTATCCTGACATTTCGGCACAATCCCGCTGTATTCCAGGGCTACTTAGCCCCACTTCGCCTATCCGCGGGCCCCAAGCCGGCTTCGTATCTGGGACTCCCGGTGGACGACTTGCCGGATGGATTATTGGTATGATGTGATTGTATCTAACTTTATATTTTATGACAATTTATATATATATATATATATATATATATATATATATATATATATATATATATATATATATATATATATATATATATATATATATATATATATATATATATATATATATATATATATATATATATATATATATATATATATATATATATATATATATATATATATATATATATATATATATATATATATATATATATATATATATATATATATATATATATATATATATATATATATATATATATATATATATATATATATATATATATATATATATATATATATATATATATATATATATATATATATATATATATATATATATATATATATATATATATATATATATATATATATATATATTATCATTTTGTCCCAGTGCATGTATATGCATGTATCCATAAATATGTATACATTTTTCGTTTGTTGTTTTCGCATGTATATCAGACATACTTATGCTTATTTTAGTCATAGTTCCTTTAATTATAATAATTATAATTATAACTATTATAATTGTTATAATTATTTATAAAAAACTATCCTTACATGCACTTTGTTCTTCAAATGCAGCTACATTTCATAAAAAAAATATATTTATATACAATATAGATATATATGATATGATATAGATATATCAATTAATATAGTTATTGACAAAGCGCGACGGCAACACGCAGTGCCTTTAAAGGCGGAAAGCGGGAAACGGAGTGTCTTAACACTAGGTTCCCACAGTTCCTGCGGTTCCCTCTGCTTACCCTGCTATGTGCGGGATAAAGCGTGAAGACCAAATATAGTTACTTTTACCATAACTATGATTAGAGTCATCATAGGCTATTATGACGTCACAATTGTGGACTAATCCTGTAAACCTAAAGTTATATACGCGTTTACAGGTAGACGCTGAGCTTCTGCTCCACGATAATATATTAATATGTTGAAGACCGTCATGGCGCAGCGGCGTAGCGTCTAACTGTAAACGCAACGTCTTGTGGGTTCGATTCTCATGAGGGGAAGATGGATTTTTCTATTTCCATTTTCTTCGCTCTGGAAACTAGGCAAAACGCGGCGTGGAGTTCGGCGTGGCGAAGGTGGAAAGCAGGGACTCAGCAACGAAATGTCTTAACACTAGGTTCCTGCAGTTCATGCGGTCCCCTCTGCCTACCCTGCCATGTGCGGGATAAAACGTGAAGCTAAAAAAATAGTTATCATACATATTCCTTCTCCGTTCTAGAATCAGGCGGTCCATTAGACACAGTGTCCCGAGAACTCGGTCAGGCGCAGCTCTCGGTGCAACAGCTGCAGCGACTCTTGGATGCGCTGGAACTGCAGCAGCAGACGCATCATGACACAGATGTGAGTTGTGTTTTGTAATCCAATTGAAATTGAATTGTTAGTAAAAATTGAATTGTGTTTGAAGATGAATTGGTGAGGAATTGGATTTCTTCGTAGTTTGTGTCTCTTTTTGGTAAACTCAAAGATATACGCAACTGAATTTAGGCTAAAATATAGGGTTGATTTTTCTTAAATTAAAAGAAGATTTTTTGAATTTATTTATTGCTATATACTTGTTTATGTTTACTTGTAATAGTTTATATATCGTCATCACCTACCTGTTTTAATATTAAGTGGTTCCTTTCACCCTAAAGGTGATCTGGATGAGATGGCTACTGGCCAATAGATCACCGTTTATGTTTTTTTTTTCTATTATTTATATGTATGATTTCATATATAAATATATAAATAAAAATATTTTTTGAATAAACTGACTGACTGAGCGGGGACGGAGAATGCAGTGACTAAGCGACGGAGTGTCTTAACACTAGGTACATATGGTTCCTGCAGTTCCCTCTGTCTATCCTGCTATATGCGGGATAAAAGCGTGAAGCTTTAAAAAAATAATAATAATAAATTAGCTTAAAATAACCACCTCCTTTTAATAATTATAATTAATGCCATTTCTGGAGTTAAATGTTTTTTTTTTTTAATATAGAAAAAAATATATTAGTCTTATTTCTTTCTTCTTTCAGCTCAATAAAGTATCGAAAGTTGAATATCAAGAGTTGAAAATGTGATATTGCGAACCAAAATGTTTTGAATTGGTACATTTATTATAATTTTCTTACGTTTTGTCTTTTTATAATTTAGATATACTTCGAAATCGGCCCACTTCTTCTTAAACGTCGTTTCATATATTCAATCAATCATTTTCTATTTTAGGGCTCATTTTTTTTTTACTTTCACGCTTTATCCCGCACATGGCAGGGTAGGCAGAGGGAACTGCAGGAACCATAAGAACCTAGTGTTAAGACACTCCGTTACTTAGTCCCTGCTTACTCCGTCCCCACCCCTCCGTCCTCATTTAATTTACAAATAATCTTAATTCCATATTAGAATATTAATAACGTTAAATTAATATATAAAATCGCTTATAATAGATCTCGATAACAAAAAAAATGGTTGCCTGTAAAGTGGGTTTTACGGGCGAAAATTTTACGTGACAACGTCTTTTTCTCGGTAGAATATTTATTGATATGATTAATAATTATAATATAAATTGCACAAATTTTAACTATAGAAAATATATTTTGTTTACTAAACCATTGTACATGTGTCAAGTGATACGCGCGGCGGACCGATCATAGTTCGGTGACAGTTGACACATCGTTACGTTATCTTTTTCATATGTGACTCCGAGCCGCAACCTAATTTAAGACGTTGTCACGTCAAAAAACAATACGTAGTAATTATAGCTCTTTAGCATTTAGCTTAATGCTGTTGTATATTTTTTTAATATTGTTTAATAAAAAAATAAGAGGATTGACGTGTCACATAAGCGTAGCATCTGCATGTAAACGTGGTGGTTTGTGGGTTCGATTCCCATGAGGTGAAGAACAAAAATAGACAAAGCACGGCGTTAAGTTCTGCCATTCAACACGTAATGAGTCGAAAAATCCAAAAAAACGGTGAACGGAGTGATTTAACACTAGGTTTCTACTATTCCTGCAGTTCCCTCTGCCTACCCTGCTATGTGCGGAATAAAGCGTGAAGAAAAAAAAAAAGGAATAAATAAGATTTTTTCATGTTACATAAAATTTATCAATATTGGACGTTAGCAGGTATCCCTGGAGGGCGCTTCGCCGAATGTCAAGAAAGATCGCCGTAAGTTCGGACTTAGGAAGAAGAAATCTAACAGCAAGTGTGCTTCAGTGGAACTCGCGCCTCCGCATATAGACCCCTCTAATTCTCATATGGTTAGTGTTTATATATATATATATATATATATATATATATATATATATATATATATATATATATATATATATATATATATATATATATATATATATATATATATATATATATATATATATATATATATATATATATTGTAATACAGAGTCTTTGACGTGAAGAGTAATTGACAACTAGACGACTAGGTCTCTAACTACGACGCCAGCGAGCTATCCCAACAGGGTGGAAGTAGCCAACGGAAATCGTACTTAGAAGCGTGATATTCCTTGGTAGCTTTCAAAATAATGTCCCAACAAGGTGGAAGCAGTATTTATGCCACTATCAAGGTCCCTAAGGCTCGATACAATGCAATTTTATTCTCGGATATTTATACATTTCACATTGTTACAACGTTAGCGCGATTTAAAATACAACTAACGCCATCTATTGGTATATATGGTGAACTAATGTAAAAATGTGATGTGTAATGTTTAGAGTAGAAACATATTGCTGTTACAGTCTCCCCCTCTGTCTACGAAGGCGACTCGACGAGGAAGACAGGGAAGAAAACTGGTGGTCCTTCTTCTTCTGTGGTCTACCACGTGGTTTTGGTCCACAGGTACTGGTTGTTTCAGTGCCAACTATTTGTTTTCTTGGTCGACCTCTCTTTCTTATCGGTTGAAAAGGTGCTGGTAAGGTTGCGTCAACGGATGTTTTATAGCGACGCAAAGCAGAGGCGTGATATATCCCAGCTACTTCTTTTGTTTGAGGATTGGTAACTTGGAATGAGCTGGGACCGTGACGTCTAGTAATGATATAGGGTCCATCGCGCCAATCTGCCAGTAGGTGTCTTTAAGGTCATGAGCCATTTGAGAGCTTGACGATCACATAATACAGTAATTTTAGTTCCTTCTATGTAACCTCTGAATTTATTGACAGCCCACACCACTGCCAAAGCTTCTCTCTCGGTAGTTGAATAGTTCCGTTCAGATTTATTCAACAATCGACTAGCATACTCAACTGGGTGTTCATTCTCGCCCTCCCCCTGCACTAAGACCGCTCCAATTGCAAAGTTGCTAGCATCAGTTTTGATGATATAGGGCTTAGTCTCGTCAGCCTGTGACAGTACAGGAGTAGTAGTTAATAGGGTTCTCAGAGTTTCAAATGCAACCATCTGTTCTTTGTTCCAAGTCCACTCGGCGTTTTTCTTAGTGAGACGCGTCAATGGCTCCGCAACTTTAGCAAAATTGGGAATGAACCTCCTGTACCAGGAGCACATTTGTATAAAACTCATTAAGTGCTTTAAATTACGGGGTCGAGGCATGTTCATTATTGCGCTCACCCTATC
Organism: Dione vanillae; assembly: GCA_037178615.1. NCBI lineage: Eukaryota > Metazoa > Arthropoda > Insecta > Lepidoptera > Nymphalidae > Dione > Dione vanillae. Next base: position 16,799 of record JAZFAU010000265.1, read on the forward strand.
TGGATCAACCTCCAGACCATTTGGAACAATGTAGTGCCCTAGATACTTTACTCGAGAGCACCCAAATTTGCTTTTTTCCCGGTTAATGGTCAGGTTGTATTCTAGGAGTCGTTGAAATACATCTTGCAAGTCCGTCAGGTGTTGCTCAAAAGTTGCAGACATTATTATCAGATCGTCCAGGTAAACAAGTATTTTGATATGACTGAGGGATACTCGAAATCTATCCATTAACCTTTGGAATGTCGCCGGCGCATTACGTAGTCCGAAAGGCATTCTCTTAAACCGGTACATTCCGAATGGAGAGACGAAAGCGGTTTTGTTTTGGTCTTCCTTTCTAACTTGAATCTGCCAATATCCAGCGCGAAGATCAATAACGCTCATGTACGGTGATGGTTTTGCGTTATGCAGCAAGTCATCGATCCTAGGAAGCGGGTATGCATCTGGGGTCGTTATAGCATTCAGCTGTCTATAATCGACACAAACTCGTTGCTCGCCGTTCTTCTTGGGTATCATAATAACTGGAGCAGACCATGGCGATGAACAAGGTTCAATTACGTCTTCTTGCAACATTTTGGCGATTTCTTTTTTAAGAATTGCTGTCTTTAATGGTGACATTCTATATGGTGGAACGGAAATCGGATTATGATCTCCAGTTTCGATTACGTGCTCGATTTCAGTGGCTGGTTTCCCATTAGGCTTAAACACGGCTTCGTTCTGAATAAGTAACCGGTCTAAGCGTTCAGTCTCGATAGAAAATATTTCTGTTGTCTCTTCATCGTAGTCCTCTAAATTTCTTACGGCGTCTTCATATAGAGCGTCGAGGACAGGAGAGTAACCATCGAAGAGTTCAGTGCGCTGCCTTTTCAGAGGACTTAAAGTTATGGGGATCAGAGGTCCGTAAGGTCGTTCCGCTAATACTTGAGTTTGAGTATCTCTCTGGAAGTGCTGGTACGTCCGTCTTAACGGATGATACTGTGACATCGGGGTATTTTAAAAAACTCTCTCGATACAGTTCAAAGACGTGATTTGGCTCTTCCAGAAACCACCAGGTAAATTGCGGTAGATCAATGACGATGTGAGCATCCTGGATGAATCCAACACCTAAAAGGGTTCTATTGTCGTGTGAGTCGGGTAGTACCAAGAATGTCGTCATTATGGTACGCTCATTGATCGTCACGGGTGCATTAGTGACCATGACTCGTTGTTTCTTGGGAATACCGTCGGCTAAGGTAACTCCAACATCAATATCGGTGAATTTGTATCCTTTTCCTCTCAGGCAGCAATATAACTCGTACGAGGCTATACTGCTCTTGGCGCAAGTGTCAATAAAGGCCGTACCATTAGTACCATCAATTTCAATTGATAACACAGGCCTATCTCTGGCATCAGTGCTAGTATTCACAGCACAGAATCCAATATGTTCCATTGAATTGTTACCTTTAGTGACAACGGTTGATTTACTTTTGTAGCAATTGGGGCAATTACTACGAACAACTCCAGGCGTGCCGCAGCCATAGCAGCTAAATTTTGGGGCTGAAGGCGATGGTACTTGGCTCGGTGCTTCAGTAGCTTGAGTATGACTGGTTTGAGTTGTATCGGTCATACTTAACCTTTCCTTTTTTAATCTAGTTCTGCAATTTTCAATATCGTGACCAAGATTCTTGCAGAACCTACACCTTTTCCTGCCAGGGCGGGATTTAGTGACTCCTGGAACGTCACTTTTGGATTCTTCTGCGGGCTTTATTTCTTTCCTCCTTTCACAAAGAAGATGTTCGGTGGCGCGTGCTGCTTTCAAGAGCTCCTCAAAATTAAAGATGGCCGAGCGCGGAACTTTATCTCGAATCTTGAAGGACAACAGGCCATAGATCATATCTAGCTGCTGAATCTCCGGATGCTTTGGTTCTGGCAGCTGGCTGAATAGCAAGCGTTTTTTCCTAATAAAATCTTCAGTCCTCTCGTTGGGTTCCTGACTTGTCTGAAGTAACTCAGCATATATGAGGTAGGCTTCTTTCTTGGGCGCAAAATTATCTCGCAGACGATTTTCGAAGTCCTCCCAAGACGAAATGGTATCCTTAACACCTTGCCACCAGACACCTGCTTCTTCTTTAAGCAAGAGTGGGATCTGGTACAAACCGTTTCGATCACTAATATTTTCCGACCGTTTGAAAATATTGATTGCAGACAGAAAAGCTTCAACAACTTCGGAACTTCTTTCGCCATTGTAAAAATAATTACATGTGGTAAACGTCCCCTGTGTCGACTTTGCTGAGGTAGTAGTAGAACCAATTTTGGCAATTAGTCGTTCAAATTGCTCATTGGTTAGTTGAACAGCCATTTTTCTTTTTGTGGGGTTGGTCTTCTTTGTCGTAGTAACTCTTCCGAACTTAGTGACAACGTAGCCGAAACTTTGTCTTCTTGTCGTATTGTGCTCTTCACTTGTGTCAAAGAACTTTTCCTCACTATTCATAAGTTCGTCGCGGTAGTTCTTCTACAGGCCCCACGTTGGGCGCCAGTTGTAATACAGAGTCTTTGACGTGAAGAGTAATTGACAACTAGACGACTAGGTCTCTAACTACGACGCCAGCGAGCTATCCCAACAGGGTGGAAGTAGCCAACGGAAATCGTACTTAGAAGCGTGATATTCCTTGGTAGCTTTCAAAATAATGTCCCAACAAGGTGGAAGCAGTATTTATGCCACTATCAAGGTCCCTAAGGCTCGATACAATGCAATTTTATTCTCGGATATTTATACATTTCACATTGTTACAACGTTAGCGCGATTTAAAATACAACTAACGCCATCTATTGGTATATATGGTGAACTAATGTAAAATGTGATGTGTAATGTTTAGAGTAGAAACATATTGCTGTTACAATATATATATATATATATATATATATATATATATATATATATATATATATATATATATATATATATATATATATATATATATATATATATATATATATATATATATATATATATATATATATATATATATGTACGTGTGTGTATATCTGTACAAATTTATTAGTGTATTATTTTAATTGTTATTTGTTATCTCATACTTTCATATCGATTACATGTTTTTTCCTATACTCTCTCTCTCTCTCTCTCTCTCTCTCTATATATATATATATATATATATATATATATATATATATATATATATATATATATATATATATATATATATATATACATACATACATATATATACCCATGGGTCGACTGACTGCAAGAAATCTCCATTAGAGATAATTTCACCTCTGCTATATTTCCGATTCTATACTTATGATTTGTTACATATATATACTATAAGTACAGTACATTGGGAACAAAATAATGTTTTTTTTTATTATTCGGAACAATGCTCAATTTTTTTTTAATCCAAAAACAGTTTAAGAGTTCAGTAGGTACAATATCAAAGTGAGAAACCCCCTTGAATGTCAAAAGTTCCGTTAATTTACATGAGTAGATGTAGTAGACGTATATAATGGCGAAGTCTCTATAATCTATTCAATTTTTAGGCTTGTTTAAAAATATGTTTAACTTAGCTTTTATAAACTACAGTAGAAACTCGATTATCCGGCACTCAGTTATACGGATTTGCGATTTTCCGACCTACAGGCAAATGGAATTAATGGTAACCTTCGTCTTACGTCAAATGACAATCACCAAATATTTTCAACCAAATTTCTAAAGAGCATTGATTGTTGATATTATGTATTAGTTGTTTTTAATAAAAGTATAATATTATGTGCTTACATATGTTATTCATATGTATGTACTTTCGATTATCCGAACGCTTTACAACAACAATTGGTCCGGTTAATCGAGTTTCTACTGTAGTTACAAATTTGTTTAGTTGTCCAGAAGGAGCTCGGTGAGTAGACGAGCTTTTCAAACTTTTACATATCAATTAAATGAATCAACAAATTCTTTATAATATCTCAATACAAATTATAAAGCATTGACTTAAAAAAATATCTAAAAAATAATTTAAATGCTAATTTCCAGGCTCTTTCAGCGCTTACGGCGCCGCCGTCTCCAGGGGGCGGGGCTACCTCCATACCAGCGTCCGCCGCCTCTCTTCCCATTGGTGAGTGATTCTCTATCTTTTTCTAACGCTCCTAATGTGTATATGTCTGTCTCTTTCTATCTTTATAATGTGTTAGAGGGTAATGCTTGTATGTGTATGTGTGGTATTGTATTATGGTTTGATATATACTTTTAATTATTATATTTGATAATTGAAGACATGAGTGGATGAAGGGAATATGATACAATTTGAACTGAGGTGATAATGGACATTTTATTGTTAAATTTGTACATAACTAATTGCGTCTAATTGTAGTTAATATATTGAACTACTACTATGAAGTGTAAAGATAAGATAAAAGTACAAAAATTAGTATTTATTTAATAAAAGATGTACATAACTCCTTCATTCAGCATAAAAATCGGTTTTTACAAACAATGTTACATAACCGCTTTATCCACTCATGTCTCCAATTATTATAAATACTAAGAGCCAATTTAACTGTTCACGGGTAAAGTTTCTGATAGTAAGCTGTTAGTTAACAGTCTAACAAATAAAGGACAATATATTAAAAACGTCGTTATCTGCTGGATAGTCATAACGAGACTTATTAAACTAAAATATATTGACTATCGGCCAGACTATCTGCCGTATTTCCTATCTGGGACTTTATCAACAAGTGGCGAAGCCGTATATAGTATTACACATACAAAATCAAAAATATATTTATGTTATTTCTAGTTTAAATGTTCAACGGATGTGACGCACTAAATAGTTCAACACCTCGTCCTATAAATGTTTGTGCAAGTTTTAGATCATGGTTTTTTATTGTTTTGTAATATTTTGTTTATTTAAAAATATATTTATTTTTTTTAAATAAAGATAGTTTTAATTTGAAAATATTTCAATAATATGTCTTGTCAAGGATTCTACGAGATCGGTAAGTCGATCCACGTCAGCCATTTTGATCATATGTCAAAACAAGATGGCGTCTTACATGCACGTGCTATAGCATTCAAGCTAATATTATATCACTTGAATTAATAAATTAATAATAAAAATTTAACTATTAGTAAGCATACAGCCAAGCAATCGTCATCGCAACTTTTTTATTAAATTTAAAAATATATATATTAGGTAATTTTAAAGCACATAATTTTTCTAATGGAAACTTTTTTCTTTTTACCTTCCAGCGTTTCTATCTACATTTCTGGCCTCTACTTTAGTTCGTAAGACTATACTTTTGATTTGTTTTTTTTTTTGTTTCATCCCTTCCTCTCATTCGCGTTTTAGTAAATGCATGCAGATATAGATAAAAAATTTAGATGCCATTTTTGGTCTTTCTTTTGTTAAAAAAATAAAGAAAGCCATTTTAGTTAACTCATGCTGGACATTGAGATAGGTTATTAAGTCACAAAACATTACTTTTTGCCTTTTTGTCAAATGAAATCTTAAAAGTGAAAAATCTTGAAATTATCTAGATTTTTTAAATATTATACTAAGATTCAGTATTTACAATATTTGTTGCACTTGTCAAATGAAACTATTTCATGGGATTATAGCGTATATGCTTATGGAAAAAAAGTTAACTTTATATCTTTATATCTTACACTCCTCAATTCTTTGTTTACTCCTCTTTTATTTTACAAACATTATATATATATATATATATATATATATATATATATATATATATATATATATATATATATATATATATATATATATATATATATATATATATATATATATTTGCGTCAATTACTCCATTTAACGAGGCTATAGGCTATGTAACATTATGTTATTGATTTCCATACCCACTATATATATCCAAGTTGTCATGTACTTATAGTGTCCATTCAAAACCACAGGTAAAAGCTAGTCTTATTATTAAATATATTAAAGCGTCTGATGAGAGATGGATATTCTGATCTGATCTGAGGAAAAGTAGCATCTGATGAAAGATATATTTATTTATTGTTATATAAATTTTTATTTATAACAATTTAATTTTCCTTATTGTTGACCTTTAAATAACTTAAAAGCTGTGTGAATTCTACAGTTAAATGCGAAATGTGCACTGGTGATAAAAAAATAATGAAATAATCTAAATTGTAATAAAAAAAATAAATATTAGGAACGGTTCTTATAATATAACTAAGGGTTGTATATAGCTGTTGTGAATATAGATTGACAATGTAAGACCATGAAACGTTCACATTATAATTTTATTATATATATATATATATATATATATATATATATATATATATATATATATATATATATATATATATATATATATATATATATATATATATATATATATATATATATATATATATATATATATATATATATATATATATATATATATATATATATATATATATATATATATATATATATATATATATATATATATATATATATATATATATATATATATATATATATATATATATATATATATATATATATATATATATATATATATATATATATATATATATATATATATATATATATATATATATATATATATATATATATATATATATATAATAAAAATATTGAGAGAAATATTAATTTCACGATGAAATGATGTTATAAAAAATAGATTAATTAATCAGTCGGATTTAGTTCAGATTATGGCAAAGATTAAAAAATATTATGAATCTATACTCTAATCAGTCGGATTTAGTTCAACCGCACTTTCAAGGTCATATGTTATTTGTATACTAAAACACTACGTCTCACTTATCTCGAAATTTTCCAGGTTATCACAGATAACAGAAATCTGTAGATAAGCTTATTTTATGTTACGTGAAGATGCTGATGATTTCACTTCCTTTAATCCATATTAAGATATTAATTGATTTTTTTATTAAGTCATCAGTCAATTGTCAGTTAAATGTCACAGATTATATAATTAAATAGATTAATAATATCTTTTTGTTTGTTTTTGTTTTTAATAATGTCAAGTGATAGTGATGGGTTTATAGTGCCTGTTGGAAAATTAATATGCTTATACGTTTTGAAAATACTAAGAGAATGCGAAGGACAAGTTAAATGTGAGTTACATATAACGTTTTTAAATAAATATTTTAAATATTGTTTTTTAATATATTAGTCGTAATAATTCATAATATTTTGGATATCTAGAACATATATACATATAATATATTTCTTAAAAAATATATAGATTCGTTGTAGTTTGAATTTCTATAAAACATTGCACATGCATGTATGGATCTCTGCATGGAATATGTAGTTTTTTTTTTTTTTTATTGTTCTCTTAATTTTCTTATGTATGTACGTATATCGATCGTTACTTTTGTGTGTTTGTAGTGTAACAGGTAAATAAAATCATGAAATTCTCTTAAACTAAGCTAAAAATATTAATAATTTGTGTATTAAAAATAAAATTTGTTTTTGTTGTATATTATATATATATATATATATATATATATATATATATATATATATATATATATATATATATATATATATATATATATATATATATATATATATATATATATATATATATATATATATATATATATATATATATATATATATATATATATATATATATATATATATATATATATATATACACATATTTGTTTGTATATAAGTAATTCATAAGTATTATATAATTATAAAGTAATTGCACTGCACCTACTTTGAAAAAAAAAAAGATATCATATGTAGTGTTGCCATTATAATATCAAGGTACAATTATTTACGTTGATCATAAATAAATTAGATAAGTATTGTTATAAAATTTGACTATAAGTAATTTAAATATTTTTATGATTTTCATTTTCAGTGTTAATCCACACTGAACATAGAAAAACTATTTAGAGAAAACATATAAGAATTTTAAATAAGTTGTGATGAACGCATGGCTCAGTGGTCAGAGCGCTTGCGTTTGCAAGAGGGCGCGGATTCATATTCCGCTGCGCTTAGATTTTTATGTTTTCTTTAAGTTTTATAAGTAATTTGTTGTATTTAGTTAAAATGATATTAATATATATATATATATATATATATATATATATATATATATATATATATATATATATATATATATATATATATATATATATATATATATATATATATATATTTTTATATGTAATATTTCTTTTTGTAACAGCATGCGCGGCAACACGTCCCCAATCGCTTCCAGGAGCGGAAGTCCTCAACGCTCCAGCTAGTATTAGCAGTTTGACCCCAGATCAGCAATTGAGGGAAGATTTCACAGTACTTGCCAAAGATCTAGTGGCTAGTTTGAAAGGCGTTGTCGCTACCTTGGTAAGAGTTTGTTTTGTCTTAGAGGTATTGGGGTAGCTTTAGGGTAGGTAGGTCGTATTAGTGGTAAGATAATGTTTTCGGTTTTGTGTGTCGAAAGGCGGAATTCAACTGCACGATTAGTTTAGTTCTTGTAGTCTTATATATATATATATATATATATATATATATATATATATATATATATATATATATATATATATATATATATATATATATATATCTATATATATATATATATATCTCTATATATCTATATATATATATATATATATATATATATATATATATATATATATATATATATATATATATATATATATATATATATATATATATATATATATATATATATATATATATATATATATATATATATATATATATATATATAAATAAAAAAAGGCTTTCTTTGACTTGACTATTGCTACGTTTGAAGTTAATATTGAATGATTGTTAATCTAATTTTTTTATATTTTACATTTTTTTTTATTATAACTAACCTGCAAGGTCCTAAAATTGGATAAAGACTTCAAAAAATGCTCACTTTCCTCTAATGTTCTACGTATGTAGATATCTCTCTGGATAGATAAAGCGCAGAAGCAATTCTGTTAATATTTAAAATATCTTTTTAATGTATTGTATTGAACTCTACTAAAAAAATAACCTTATTCTCTTTATTTTTCTATTTTCTCCTCCACCCACCCATCTTAGGAAGATGAAGATCAAAACTTAATATTTTTTTTTTCTTTAGCTATATTCATATACCGTTATAATAACACCATGTATATATGCTGTATATGAACCCGCACACAGAGGCCGTTCCAGCACTCGCTGAGCTACAGCTCGTCGTGCGTGTCCGCGTCGGAGTTCTTCGACGCGGAGGAGCACGAGGAGAACGGCTTGAAGCAGGACGAGATCATTAATGCCAACGAGGTTGGTGTTTATATAGCTTTTAGAGTGTAATTTAAGTATCGTATATTAAATGAATCGTTAATCTATACTTGAAAATAAATATGTACCAGGGTTTCACAAACAGCATAAAGTAGAGGACCACGAGCAAGGGATTGTCAGATATCGTTCATCCTAGGTCCCGTATATTCTTTTTACAGTTCACAGTTTACCCAAAGGTGTCACGATGTAAAAATAATGGGGAAAAATACTATAAAATGGAAATAGAAAAGCCATCCAAACTACTCCATAAAAACAAAAATAATTAAACACATCTTTGTTTTTAATTTTTTTTTTACCTTCACGCTTTATCTCGCTTTATCTCGCAATGGGTAGGCAAAGAGAACTGCAGGAACCAAAGGAACCTAGCTTTCTCCGTCCCCGCTTTCCGCCTTTTTAGAGGCATTGCGTGATGAGTGGTTTTCCAGAGCGAAGAAAATGGAAATGATAAAATCCATCTTGTCCGAATGGGAATCGAACCCGTCGCGTTTACAGGCAGACGCTACGCCTGTCCTGTCACACATCTTTTAAAAATAATTTATTAATATACCATATAAAGAAGTACAGGGAAATCATAACGTCGATATACTTTATGTTACACTTATATATTAACTGAACTTATATCCTGTCTTTGCCTAGTTGCCAGAGCGAAGAAAATAGAAAAATCCATTTTACTCGAATGGGAATCGAACCTACAAACCGTGGCGTTTACATGCAAACGCTACGCCTCTACGCCACGACGGTTCTCTTTATTATATTATATACAGTAGAAACTCGATTATCCGGCCCTCAGTTATACGGTTTCGCGATTATCCGGACGACAGTCCAATTGAATTAAATGTACCTACAAGTCGTATCTGTGCAAGCATGGACGTGTCGGAACTTGTGTGTTATCGCCATTTTCATTTACTACTTGTTTTTAACAAACATATAATATTATGTTACGATTTTATTCATATTTATGTAGTTCCAATTATCCGGATTTTCAAATATCCGAATGCCTTACAACAACAATTAGTCCGGTTAATCGAGTTTCTACTGTATTGTTATATTTTCGTTTCCAGACGGGAGTGATAGAGCTAGACGGGGACTCCTCATCAGAAGCCGGCTCTTTGAGCAGTGAGGAAGGTTCCGCCAGTTCGGACAACTCTGATGCTGCTAGTGAGTTGTTTATTTATTTTTTTCAATTTAAGAATTGTGGTTAGTTTTATTATAATAGTTATTTTTTAATTACGTAATTAATGAGGACTTTAAGACCTATGGTTGTTGATTCAATCTCATTCTTACTGACAAATAATTTCATTTAAAGATATTCAAAGTTCTCTATTTTTCTTCTTTACTTCACGCTTTGTCCCCCTAAATGCAGGGTAGGCAGAGAAAAGCACAGGAATATAGTGTTAAAATACTACGTTCTCCACGCACCGCCTTCTATCGACGCACTGCGTGTTTAGTAGCGGAACTCAACGCCGCGCTTTGCTCAGTTGCCAGAGCGAAGAAAATGGAAATAGATTAATCCATTCTCGCGGAGTGGGAATCAAACCTACAAACCGTTGCGTTTACGCACAGACGCCTCCTCTTTTTCTTTTTTTTTTTCATAAAGAGCAATAAAAGAGCAACTCTACTTTGAAAGCTGAACTGAAAACAGGGAACGAAATATCTATGCCATTAGGTTCCCACAGCCTATATAACCTATTTAGGTTCCCTATTTTCCCCATTAAATTACATACAATAAAATATATACATCATTTCCAGTGGTATCAGCGGAGCACAACCCCCGTGTTCCTCCTAACGACACAGAAGTGACCGGTTGGGTGCGCAGGACCAGGCTGCCTTGTCCCAGACCCTCGCCAGGAGGCCCGAGCCTGTGGAACTTGCTGTACAAGAATATAGGCAAAGATCTGAGCCAGGTGTCCATGCCTGTCACGATTAATGAACCGCTCAATATGTTGCAAGTTAGTGTGAAATGGTTTTTTTTTACTATTTTGTTGTTTTTTATCTGTGGTTTTGATAGAATAGGAACCAGATAATTAAGAACTATGTGAGTGTGTGTTACATGGAATTGTTCCTAAGTAATTGATATAAAGATAATTTTGCGATAGTATTTTAAACTTGAATCTAATCTTTATCGATGAAAATGAACACTGTCGTCGACGTAGGATATTATTTTATAATTTGGAAAGAATTAAGTTAATTCTCATTTATGTATACACTAAAAAGAGTGTGACCCAAGACACTTCCCTGTGGAACCCCAAATTGAATGGTTTTCACGGGGCTAATCTCAAAATTTATATTAACACACTGAGATAAATTCTGCAACCTAATTTATAACCTCATAATGGACTGAGAGTCTTGAAGGAAGGCTTTTGTAACCCAACTTATATATTCATTATTATTTTAAAAGAACCATGCCCTTCTTATGGGAATTAAACTCAGAAATCGTCGCGTTTACAAGTAGACGATACGCTTCTGCGTCACGACGATCCTCAATCTAATTTATATCTTAGTAGCCTCGAAGGAGCATTTCTACAATCCACCCTATAACTATATAATAGACAAAGTTTTAAATGAGTGTTTCTACATCCAACCCACAACTTCATAATAATCTTAAAATCTCGAAGGAGCCTTTCTGCAACCCGACCCATAACTTCCAACACTCCACAGCGACTGTGCGAGGAGCTGGAGTACTCCGAACTCCTTGACGCGGCGTCGGCGTGCGCGGGCGCGGCGGAGCGCTGCGCGCTGGTGGCGGCGTTCGCGGTGAGCGCGTACGCGGCGGCCGCGCACCGCGCCGCGTCCAAGCCCTTCAACCCGCTGCTGGGCGAGACGTACGAGTGCGCGCGCGCCGACCGCGGGTTCCGCTTCGTGGCCGAGCAGGTGTCGCACCACCCGCCCGTGTCGGCGTGCCACGCGGAGGCGCCGCGCTGGCGCTTCTGGCAGGAGGCGCGCATCCGCACCAAGTTCTGGGGCAAGTCCATGGAGTTCCAGCCGGCCGGCCGCGTGCACGTCACGCTGCTGCCCGCCGGCGACAGCTACAGCTGGAACAAGGTGCGCCGTTGTGTGTTGCGTTTCGCAGACTAAAGTTCAATTCTCGGTCTCTTTTTTACTTTTTCATGATATAAGTCTTAATGTAGTTTTGTGATTTTCGAAAATGTTTGGCAAATTATATTATGCTGTGCTTGGATAGAATGTTGAACAAGATAGCACTCCTTTGAATCTTTTTTTATACAGAGGTTTTTAATGCTTATTACATGAAAAACCATTTCAACATATTTCTCAGTCACTTCGCTTCGCCTTAATAGCATCGCTATTAACCAAATCTACTATCATATAAAGCAGACCACTTTCGATCGAACCCGTCTTGATTTACTAATTTAAAATTTTCTGTAATTTAAACACTACAGTAATTAATATCTTATTGATTTCAAAATATTATCGTCCTATTTAAAACCTCAAATATTTATTCATTTAATCTGTGACATTCTGCTATACTACCTTTCACCTGCTTTTCTTCTTCGAACCTTTCTTATCTCTTAAATCTTTAATATTATAAGGTTTTATGGTACAATTCTATCAGCAAATCGAAATTGACGCCATAGATTTACGTCATATGTCGGTAAAAGATGTCTCCTACCCTCCAGATGAGACCCCATATGACCCCATGTGACCTCATACGACCCCACGCCGTCGTTACGTTATTTCCAGGTGACGACATGCGTGCACAACCTGTTCGGGGGACAGCGCTGGGTGGACCAGTATGGAGACATGCACATAACCTGCCATAATAATGATACGTCTTGCAAACTTAACTTTATTAAGGTTTGTCCTATTTTTCATGTGTTTGATATTTGTATTTGTATGTATTTTTTGAAAATAATTGTTTTATTTCTTCGTTCTGGTAAAAAAGCGGAAATTGGTAAATTCTGTCTGTAATTCTTGAAATTGATGAAAAGTGGAGAACCAGAGAACTGGTCCCTCTGGTCTGAAATGTGTAACAATAAATTCCCACAGTTCCTACTTTTAGCTTTTACAGGCATTGCGTGTTAAGTATAGAAACTCAGCGCCCTGCTTCACCTTATTACCAGGGTAAAGAAAATAAAATAAAAGATAATCCATCCTCCCCGACAGGGAATCGAATCTACAAATTGTAGCGTTTACAGGTTACGGGCTACGTTCCTACATGACGACGATTCTTAATTGTTCTTTCAGAATAGTTTTCTATAATTGGCTTCTTTTTATGTATTCATGCACATGGCAGGGTAGGCAGAGGAAACTGCAGGAACCACATGAAGCTAGTGATGAGACACTGTTGCTTTGTATATGCTTTCTCAGTCCTCTATTCCCCGTTTCGAGGTATTACGTGTTGAGTAGCTCAGCTCAACGCCGCGCTTTCGCCTAGTGTCCAGAGCGACGAAAATGTAAATAGAATCATCCATCGTCAGAATCGAATCCACAAACTGTCGCGTTTGCAGCCGCGACGGTCCTTTAATAATATTTAATATGTTAAATACACCAGGCCAGCTCGTGGTCGTCCAGCCGCCACGAGGTGCGCGGCTGGGTGTCGGCGGGCGGCGCGCGGCTGCGGCTGGCGGGGCGCTGGTCGGAGGCGCTCTACGCCGGGGACCCGCCCGCCGCGCGCTGTCTGTGGCGCCCCGGTGAGTGTGCGCGTGCGCGTGCGCAGAGACTGATCCGCTTCATTATTTTTATCCGCCGAACTAGTTATTGAACGTGCCATTCACAATTGTTAACTTATCAAACGTGCTAATAACAAGTGCTTCTTTGAGTCTGTACCATTATTTACTATATGTACTACGTCCCGTGTCGGCGCAGGCGCGATGCCGCCGGAGCACGAGCTGTACTACGGGTTCACGAGGTTCGCGATGGAGCTCAACGAGATGGAGCCCGGCATGCGCGAGCTGCTGCCGCACACCGACACCAGGCTGAGGTGACACACGCCTCCCCCCGGCCCGGCTCTCCTCCTGTCCTCCCCGCTACCTCCGCCCGCCCCGTCTTCGCCCTTCCCCCGGCAGTTTATTTAAGCCGATTAACTCCATTTTTTGATTCTTTAAATTCTGATGTCAAACCTTAAAATAAGCACTCTTATTAGGGTGTTTTTTTTTAAAGTTTGACATCAGACAGGTTTGGGTTTAAAAAAAAACACCCTTATTAGAGTTTTTTTTTTTTAAATATAAGAATTTTAACACAACTAAATAACATTTTTTTTGTCCATCGAATAATAAACAATTTGTTTCAGAAGCTAATGTGATTAGTTGCAAAAGTGAATTTCAAACTCATATAAAATTTGAAAATACTAACACACTTTACATTGTCACACTACATGAGATGAGATATAACTGTTTAACAATATTCAAGATTGAATTTAATGTAATTTTTTAAAATTTTCAAAACGAAACGATTACCTTCTTTAGTCGTACAAAAATTTTAATAATAGTAACAGCTTGATGTCGTGAAACATTCATGAAGAAAAGTCTTAAGGGATAAAATGAATTAAAAAAAATGCGAGTTAATCGATTTGGCTTATGAGCGGCTCATATAACGGGAAATTTAGTTATTTAGTAGTGTTAAACATAATAATTACTTATATTTTTAAAATATAAGAAATTAGAAGTCAATCAATAAGTTTGACATCAGAAATTAAAAAAAGACAAAAAAATGGAGTTAATCAATTCGCCTTTATCGACCAGGCCCGACCAGCGCGCGCTGGAGGAGGGCGACGTGGAGGCGGCGGAGGCCTACAAGCACCAGCTGGAGCAGGCGCAGCGCGAGCGCCGCCGCGACCGCCCCGACCGCCCCGACCACACGCCCGTCTGGTTCCGGTAACTATTTTTTTTTTTCGCCGCACATGGCAGGGTAGGCAGAGGGAACCGTAGGGACCGTGGGAACCTACTGTTAAGACACTCCGTTGCTTAGTCCCTGCTTTCTCCGTCCCCGCTTTCCGCCTTTTTCGAGGCATTGCGTGTTGAGTGGCGGAACTCAACGCCGCGCTTTGCCTAATTTTGCCAAAGCGAAGAAAATGGAAATAGAAAAATCCATCTTCCCCGACTGGGGATCGAACCCAGAAACCGTCGCGTAACAGGCAGACGTTGCGCCTCTGCGCCACGACGATCCTCTAACGGTAACTATATATGTTACTATATAATGTATGCAAGATGTGACTTAATGTAAATTAAAGCATAACATTAACTAGCCTTTATAAACTTGGTAAAATTATGAAACAAATAAAATTTTCAACAATAAAAAAATACATTTTTTTCAAACAAAATAAATAATTAAATTATTGTTCCAAAATAAAACGCCATTTGTCAAGTATGAGGCGAGCGTACACTGTACTGTCAGAGTGTGAAAGATATCTCTTTCCCACTCTGACAGGATAGTGTACGCTTACGTCATACTTGACATATGGCGCTTTATTTAAAAAAGTTAAACATTTCAAAACAAAATATTTTTGAAAATATTACTTGTTTTAAAATTTTAGCATGTTTATAAAGGCTAGTTAATACTATGCATTAAATTAAGGTCGTGGTTACAGACACACCTTGTATATACACTCTATATATAATATTATCCTTTTTAATATTTTTATGAGTTTTAAAGTGTTAATCCTGACAGAATAAAATACTTAAAGAAAACAAATAAAAATTTGAACGCAGCAGGACTCGACTGTGCGTTTAAGAATTTCGACGCAGCGTTGATGAAGAACGCATGGTTCAGTGGTGAGAGCGCTTGCACGGTTCGCAAGAGGCGGGTTCGAGTCCCGCTGCGTTCAATTTTTATATGTTTTCTTTAAGTATCGGTTCCTTTTTCGCGTTGGGAGGGGGACCGGGGGAGGTGGTTTACTCAATTTCAATGAGGAGCACTTATAGATATTAGTTACTTATAATAGATATTTAGTTTCGACACTCAACGTACAATGTTTCAAAATGGCAGAAAGAAGTGTCTTCTCAACGCACTAAATATTTGTGACTTTACTTAAATTAAGTCTTTTTAATATATAATTATTAGGAGGGAAGAATTATATCGTTTTTAATATATTTTTTATCCACATTTTTCATTTAGTTAAATATATATTATGGTGTCGACGTCACATAAAGAAATAATTTAAAATAAAATGCATTGGCATTGTTGTCAAGGCTCGGCAAACATTTACAACAAGCAACAAGCACGAGCGTATAATACATAATTAATAAATATAACAATTGAAGACATGAGTGGATGAAGGGGTTATGTAACATTTTTTGCAAAAATCGTTTTTTATGCTAAATGAAGGTTTTACATGCATATAAACCATATTACATTTTAAAATAACGTTTTTTAAGCTTAGTTATAGAAAAAAAATTAATGAAGGGGTTATGTACCAACATATAATTATAATCGGAATGAATGAAGGTGACATGGGCACATACAACATTCTTTAATTTAAAATTAAATGTGTGTATTTCTTGCGTGGATGAAGGAGGTAAGTGCTCGCGTATGCAGGCATGTATTGCGTTGTTCTGAATGAAGGTGTTATGTAATGTACTTGTCTCTTTCTTTTATTTAAACACGAATTGGGATTGTGTGGTTTTTACCTAATAACTAGAAAGAAGATAGATATTATAATCCACAAAGTTAAGATTGGAGCTTCTGGTCTACTTTCTAATAGGAGAGGCAAACACAATAATCAGCCCCATAAAACGGAAGAAGGTTATACAATGTATTAAGCTTTCCAGTTGAACAGTCCAATACTCACGTAAAAGAAATACGTACAAAAATTGTTACCACTTTTAAATGTCGCTTAAATGCATGAACTTTATTTAGCGACACGAGAAGAGCAGAATTTGTGGGAAAAATACAAAATGAAATGAATATTCGTATAACAAAGATTTTGTTTCTGAATTCAATCACTTTTTTGGATGCGCCAAGACCGATATATGTTCAACTGGTGATACCGTTTATTCTAATGTGAAGAGTATATATCAAATGATATCGTCATCGTCATGATTGAATCCATAGAACAAGCCTGAAGAAAATATTGGGTTGTTATACCTCACAAGTCTTGCAACAGACCATGCCTCGTTTCAAAATATCAACTTCCGTCAGATTTGCTTTTATAAATAATGCATCAACTTATTAATTATATCAAACAGAAAGCTGTCTGCTGCACGTGGACGGAATATGTAGCCAACAAAAGTAGTGTTGCAGTCGTTAGCTCGCTTCTAAGATTTGTTGATTTTGATCAATTTTGTCGCAATAAGCACCATTTAATCATAATTCCGATCATAGACTCAGGCGCTGGACAGAATAAAAATTTTAATATTATTTGTCCTCTACCAATATATGATTTTGAACATTTATTTTAAAATCATTTACCACAAATTTCCCGAAGGTGGTCATTTATATTTAAACTCTTATAGAGGTTTAGGTCGCATTGAAAAAGTCATGCGCAACCACAAAGCGATCTATGCAACCGGGCAATATGGACACATTATATGCAAAGCATCTCGAAACATTGTTGTTATTGATATGAAGGAAATTGCGTAATATGATTTGTAAAATAAACTTAATTTAAAAATATAGATAAAAATATGAAATCAAGCAGTAAGTTGGTATTAAAAGGATGATGAAAGAGATAGTATTAAATGGGAGTAGAAGAGTTCAGTGCCTACTTAAATAAAGAAAGTTATGATGAAATGATAACATTAAGAAAAGTTTAGGACCGTCGTGGCGCAGAGGCGTAAGCGTCTGCCTGTAAACGCGACGGTTACTGGGTTCGATCCCCAGTCGGAGAAGATAGATTTTTCTATTTCCATTTTCTTCGCTCTGGCAAACTAGGCAAAGCGCGGCGTTGAGTTCCGCCACTCGACACGCATGTCAAACCTTAAAATAAGCACTCTTATTAGGGTGTTTTTTTTTAAAGTTTGACATCAGACAGGTTTGGGTTTAAAAAAAAAACACCCTTATTAGAGTTTTTTTTTTTTAAATATAAGAATTTTAACACAACTAAATAACATTTTTTTTGTCCAGCGAATAATAAACAATTTGTTTCAGAAGCTAATGTGATTAGTTGCAAAAGTGAATTTCAAACTCATATAAAATTTGAAAATACTAACACACTTTACATTGTCACACTACATGAGATGAGATATAACTGTTTAACAATATTCAAGATTGAATTTAATGTAATTTTTTAAAATTTTCAAAACGAAACGATTACCTTCTTTAGTCGTACAAAAATTTTAATAATAGTAACAGCTTGATGTCGTGAAACATTCATGAAGAAAAGTCTTAAGGGATAAAATGAATTAAAAAAAATGCGAGTTAATCGATTTGGCTTATGAGCGGCTCATATAACGGGAAATTTAGTTATTTAGTAGTGTTAAACATAATAATTACTTATATTTTTAAAATATAAGAAATTAGAAGTCAATCAATAAGTTTGACATCAGAAATTAAAAAAAGACAAAAAAATGGAGTTAATCAATTCGCCTTTATCGACCAGGCCCGACCAGCGCGCGCTGGAGGAGGGCGACGTGGAGGCGGCGGAGGCCTACAAGCACCAGCTGGAGCAGGCGCAGCGCGAGCGCCGCCGCGACCGCCCCGACCGCCCCGACCACACGCCCGTCTGGTTCCGGTAACTATTTTTTTTTTTCGCCGCACATGGCAGGGTAGGCAGAGGGAACTGCAGGAACTATACGAACCTACTGTTAAGACACTCCGTTGCTTAGTCCCTGCTTTCTCCGTCCCCGCTTTCCGCCGTTTTCGAGGCATTGCGTGTTGAGTGGCGGAACTCAACGCCACGCTTTGCCTGATTTTGCCAAAGCGAAGAAAATGGAAATAGAAAAATCCATCTTCCCCGACTGGGGATCGAACCCAGAAACCGTCGCGTAACAGGCAGACGTTGCGCCTCTGCGCCACGACGATCCTCTAACGGTAACTATATATGTTACTATATAATGTATGCAAGATGTGACTTAATGTAAATTAAAGCATAACATTAACTAGCCTTTATAAACTTGGTAAAATTATGAAACAAATAAAATTTTCAACAATAAAAAAATACATTTTTTTCAAACAAAATAAATAATTAAATTATTGTTCCAAAATAAAACGCCATTTGTCAAGTATGAGGCGAGCGTACACTGTACTGTCAGAGTGTGAAAGATATCTCTTTCCCACTCTGACAGGATAGTGTACGCTTACGTCATACTTGACATATGGCGCTTTATTTAAAAAAGTTAAACATTTCAAAACAAAATATTTTTGAAAATATTACTTGTTTTAAAATTTTAGCATGTTTATAAAGGCTAGTTAATACTATGCATTAAATTAAGGTCGTGGTTACAGACACACCTTGTATATACACTCTATATATAATATTATCCTTTTTAATATTTTTATGAGTTTTAAAGTGTTAATCCTGACAGAATAAAATACTTAAAGAAAACAAATAAAAATTTGAACGCAGCAGGACTCGACTGTGCGTTTAAGAATTTCGACGCAGCGTTGATGAAGAACGCATGGTTCAGTGGTGAGAGCGCTTGCACGGTTCGCAAGAGGCGGGTTCGAGTCCCGCTGCGTTCAATTTTTATATGTTTTCTTTAAGTATCGGTTCCTTTTTCGCGTTGGGAGGGGGACCGGGGGAGGTGGTTTACTCAATTTCAATGAGGAGCACTTATAGATATTAGTTACTTATAATAGATATTTAGTTTCGACACTCAACGTACAATGTTTCAAAATGGCAGAAAGAAGTGTCTTCTCAACGCACTAAATATTTGTGACTTTACTTAAATTAAGTCTTTTTAATATATAATTATTAGGAGGGAAGAATTATATCGTTTTTAATATATTTTTTATCCACATTTTTCATTTAGTTAAATATATATTATGGTGTCGACGTCACATAAAGAAATAATTTAAAATAAAATGCATTGGCATTGTTGTCAAGGCTCGGCAAACATTTACAACAAGCAACAAGCACGAGCGTATAATACATAATTAATAAATATAACAATTATTAAATTATTTATAATACCACCCCCACTTTTATGTATATGAATAGCACCATCTCCACTTTTCTCGTGGTTAAAAGGCGACTAAGGGAAAATACAGGAAACGGGCAGCAGCGTTTCCTGTGTATTTCATTAAGATCACTGCGCTCGCCAACCCGCCTGCCAAGCGTGGCGAGCAAGGAAAACCCCTCTAATGACAGACGACCCAACAACCATGCCCCCAGTCCCCTCCAATGACAGACGACCCAACAACCATGCCCCCAGTCCCCTCCAATGACAGACGACTCAACAACCATGCCCCCAGTCCCCTCCAATGGCAGATGACCCAACGACCAGGCCCCCAGTCCCCGGCAGCTCCAGTCCTGGCTACGGTAGCGGTCAAGTAAAAAGTGGAGCAGGGTGTGCTAAGAATCTCCGGCAGACACTGGGCTACCACTAACGACGACGACTAGCCCTGGTAACGCACAACGTGCGCATTTTGAGGACCGACGAGAAGATGGTCGAGCTGGAAGAGGCAATAGACAAGTTACACTGGGATTATAGGATTATCAAAAGTCCTAAGAGACGGGGAAGACATGATAATCCTCAAATTCGGTAACTTATTCTATTACCGGGAGGGCGCAAGGTGGTGTCGGGTTTATCGGATCGGATTGCAATCGCACTATCGATTGTCGAGTAGGGTAGCTTACTTTTTCAGAATATCTCAAAGAAAATTCGCTGAAGGTCATCCAGGTATGTGCGCCGTCCTCGGCACACCCTAATGACGAAATGGAGGCCATGTATGAGAACATTAGTAAAGCCATACATGACTCCATAACGCAGTTCACTGTTGTGTTGGGTGACTTCAACGCAAAACTGGGCAAGAGAGGCGAGGATGAGCTGAGAGTGGGGCAATTTGGATTTGGGCACCGGAACCAAGGGGACAAAGGCTGGCAGACATTCTGGAGAAAGAGTCTCACTCTATGTGATGGAATCTTTCATTCAGAAACGCCTCACAGGAAGTGGATCTGGATAAGTCCTGATAGTTCCACTAAAAATGAGATCGACTTCATCGTGACCACGAAGCGGCAGATATTCAATGATGTCTCTGTGATCCGCAAGGTTAAGACAGGAAGCGATCACCGAATGGTAAGAGACATCTTGAATATCAATATAAAGCATGAAAGTTTGTGTATGGTGAGGTCTACACTCCGACCTTTAAATGCACACATCCAAAACCCCGTGAGTTTACAGCTCGAACTTCATAATCGCTTTCCTTGCCTGGATAGCTGCGTGTCTGTGGACGAAATAAACGATAGGCTAGTGAAAATTGTCCACCGTAAAAATAAACCCCAAAAATATCCGCCTATACCGGGAACCAAATGGCTAGTCGGAGCTCTATGAAACTGCAATCTTCCAGTGATGCCGAGTCATACAGACAGCTCAACAGACAAATTCTCAAATCTTTGCGACATTGACGATCGAAAGGAACAAAGGTTTCAAATTGTTCTCGAGAGAGGCGTCTATTGGGAACAGTAGGTTGACAAAGCTGAAAACGAGAGATGGCAGTATAGCGTCGATAAAACCAAAAGTAGAGGGAGGTCGAAAGGTTCTACGGACAGTTATACACCTCTGTCGCAAGCTCGGCCAAAGACCCAAGAGCCAAGCTAACCCGACACTTTAACGAAGATTTTCCGGAAATCAGCCTATGCGAGATTAGAATGTCCCTCAAATAACTCAAAAACAACAAGGCGCCAGGTGAAGACGCAATCATATCAGAGTTTCTAAAAGCAGGTGAAACACCGATACTTAAAGTCCTTCAGAGGCTCTATATTCCGTTATACACGAAGGCAAAACGCCTGAAACTTGGAACAGTACTTGTACAAGTTGTTCTCGAGGGTTATCACGAATCGTCTCGAAAGTAGGTTTGATGATTTCCAGCCTCCCGAACAAGCCGGTTTCCGAAAAGGCTTTAGTACCATAGACCAAATCCACACGCGGCAGATTATACAAAAGGCCGAAAAATATAATCAGCCATTACGCTTAGCGTTTGTGGACTATGAAAAAGCCTTTGATTCGATCGAGATTTGGGCGGTACTTCGATCTTTGCAACGATACCATATTGATTATCGGTATATCGTGGTGCTGAAGTGTTAGTACAAGAACGCCACTATGTCGGTTCGAGTACAGAAGCAATGTACCAAGGCGATTCCATTGCAACGAGATGTGACACAGGCAGACGTCATTTCTCCGTTGATCCTCTATCTCCAAACTGTTTAATATCACAATAGAAGACAAACTGTTGGCATGGCAAGGACGTGGTATCAATATTAACTCCAAGCTCGATATTGTTGACGAGTACGTCTACATGGGTCAAACGACCCAGTTAGGCCGGTCCAACTTTGAGAAGGAGGTCAATCGGCGAATCCAACTCGTCTGGGCAGCGTTCGGAATACTGCGGAATATCTGCTCGTTCAAAATACCTCAGTGTCTGTCAAGACGAAACACCATAATCAATGTGTGTTACCAGTGATGACTTACGACACAGAAACGTGGTCTCTTACTGTGGGCCTCATAAAAAAGCTCAAGGTCGCTCAACGAGCTATGGAGGGGCTATGCTCGGCATTTCTTTGCGAGATCGTGTACGCAACGAATTAGTAAGCGCGCGTAAAGTGGCAATGGGCAGGGCACATAGTACGGAGAACTGACGACCGCTGGGGCAGAAAGGTTCTCAAATGGAGACTACGAACCGGCAAGCGCAGCGTGGGACGGCCTCCTACCAGGTGGACGGACCTCTTGGTTCGGGTTGCAGGCAGCCACTGGATGCGAATAGCATTAGACAGGGCGTACTGGAGGCCCTTTGGGGAGGCCTATTTTCAGCAGTGGACGTCCTACGGCTGATATGATGTTGCCGTTTAAATGACAACTTGCTTGTTTATGTATGAAATTAAAGTAAACTTACAACAAGCACTTGGTTTGTAACGACTTGCCGAGCCTTGCCAAACGCACTAATAAAGTATAAAACCGTCGTGGCGCAGAGGCGTAGCGTCCACCTGTAAACGCGACGCGACGGTTTTTGGGTTCGATTCCCACGAGGAGAAGATGGATTTTTCTATTTCCATTTTCTTCGCTCTGACAACTAGGCGAATCGCGGCGTTGAGTTCCGCCACTCAACATGCAATACCTAAAAAAAACCGGAAAGCAGGGATTTAGCAGTTTCTTAACATTTAGTTTCTATGGTTCGTGCAGTTCCCTCTGCCTACCCTGCCATGTGCGGAAAAAACGTGAAGATATATAAAAAAAGCAATAATAACAATGAAACTATATAAAATTCCAGCAAGACATTGGACGACAACGGCGAGGAGGCCTGGGTGTTCGCAGGTGAGTACTGGAAGGCGCGCGACGCGGGCTTCCCCGACCTCGCCGCGCCGCGCCTCTGGTGACTCCCCGCGCGACTGGCAGTGCACGAGTGCGACACACGTTACGCGGAGGTGCAGTGCGAGGTGCTCTGCTAGTGCTGTGCTGTGCAGCTCGTGTAGAGGGAGACCCGCTCGGGAGTGGGATACGAGTGTTTATGTACCGGTGGATTCTGTGGACTGTACCGAAGAGGTCGCAGGCTCGATTTTCTGCTCTAAACCTGTGTATGATACAATGGTATCCACTTCATTTTCATTTGTTTTGTTATATTCAGTACTTATTGTTATTTAATTTGTATGTGCCTGCATAGAATTAAAAGTATATTGTATTGTAATAAAATAGAAAATAAACAAAAAAATGTTACAGTTAAAAGGCAAGCTGGTACATAATATATGAAAGAAGAATATAATTTTATTGTACTCATTTTTGAAAATGTGCAAAGTGAGTCTATATTTACATGTAAGTACATTTGATTATGTCGCCTCAGATTGAGTTTGACCTCAAAATGTTTCTTGTGCGCTATTTAATTACGAAAAAGACAAAACGGGTATAAAATTCAAAGTATTCAATTAAAGACGAATAGTGTCGATTCAAAGCCGCTGTATCAATTAATGTTGATTTTGTTGAATTAATAGAATAATGGAGAGAAAATTAGTGAAATAGTTTATAAAGAATGTTATTAAAAAAGTATATATTAGTTGCATCTTAATTTTCGTTTCTTTTTGTTACTAAAATAAAATGGCTGTGAAAATATTTCCAATATACATAAAATTCAATGAGTTTATTCTGTACAGTATATTATCTCGCTTATTATTTTATGTAATTTCTCGGTTCTGGTTATTTCTATTTGTACTATATCGATACAGGCAATGTTATATTTCGTTGTACATTCATAATATTTAGGTGATATGAAGTAGTTAAAAAATCGCTTTTCTAATTATTCTCTAATATATTATGAAGTTGTTGTCGCCAGAAAACATTAGTACCTCTATAAGATTGACTTATGTGACTATAACTTGTGAACTGGCAATACTATGCTTATGGAATAAGAATCTATAGTTACGATAAATTGTGTAAAATATTATAGGTAAGATGTTAAGGCAAATGTCAAGTTGGGATGTTACATGTTTATTTTCATTCAAGCTTTATTCCGCATAGCAGGGTAGGAGAAATAACCTAGTGTTAAGACACTCCGCTTGTGTCCCAGCCGAGGTTTTGATATATTGAATCATAATTAAAGTACAATTTCATCACTTCGTATATATATTGGAGTAACATTGGCACGCTTATGCTATTGCACAAAACTGTTCGTTGAGCTTTCAGTGGTAGTACTAACTTTGAAATTTGTTAACTATTTAATACTTACATTATGTGGCGGAGAAGGTAATATGGCCGACGAAAATAGACAGAATCATTTATCAAACAAATAACAACAACAACACTAACTACACCTTATTATATATAATCATACACACCTACACATTTCGTTTATTTAATGTTACAACTTAGAATTGGTCGGCCATATTGAAATACAAGAGTTTCCCGCCATTTTCAATCTTATTCCTCTATAATCTATATGTCGATGTTGTTGTTACTGGTGTAGTGTATAGGACTTTATGTAAATAGGCCGTGATTTGATATTAGTACGTAAAATAGATAAAAATATAATATCGACGCTTATGTAATACGTACTGTAGCCAGTTTTGAAGTACAACTATTGTTATATGCGTAAGAACAGAGAACTGTCGTTTAAATATCTGTTTTTTATTATTATTTTGATTAAGATGCCTCTATTTTTTTAAACAATCTAATTTGAAGGGAAATTAGTTGTTTATTTTTGATTTTGTGGGTATTCATTTAAATGTCGTTGTAAATTGTATTTTAAAAATTACAAATGAAATGTATAAATATAGTTTTTCAATACAAACTTGCTGCCAATAGTTATTATGATAGCAAAAAATATATTAAACTTTCTTTATGTGACCTTTTTGTACATCTTGTAGTGTTTTTATTATTCTACGGGTGATTCGGTTGTTTTTTTTTTGTATTTATTAATAAAAAATGCAAATGTCACATTCAATATAATGACAATAAACTAGTTTCATTAGTGTTGATACGCTATATTGTAAAATACACACAACTTTCCAAGAGACAACTGCTATAATAAATGATAATAACAAAAAAAACTAAATTAAATTCGCTAAATATTATAAAGACATGTGTTGCCTAATCGAGCGGTGTCTCTTGGAGTGTGCTTGTTGGTGGTAATTAATATCCCAATTATAGGCTAGCAATGTTTCAATGCTATGCTGAGGGCCTATCGAGTCTGATGTGCACTTTTACTGAATTAGTTTTACTGCTAGAGAAGTTTGCTTCGGATGGCTGATTGTTTGAATTGGATTTAATTTTTTTCTATTAAACATTTGACTCTACTTGCGACAGAGAGAATAGTGTGAAGACACTCTATACTCTCTCTCTCTTTCTCTAATAGCTTAAACATAATTTAAAACATTAATTGTATATTTAAATTATTTAATTATATAATCATTTATATAACAAATTAATTTTATATAATTACATCTAAATACACGCCATATTAAGCAATATCAATGAAACTTTCGCATATTAAAAAACTGCTTCCACATTAGCATTCCACCTACAGTTACTACTGTTTAAATATTTGGAATAAAACAATTTCTTCTTCAATTTCAAAGAGTCATTTGTATATTAAACAAATTAATTGATGTGTAGAAGAGCTAGTTTGCTGAGTAAAATATTTACTTATAAAAATATTAAATATTCATGTCTTGTGTCAATTTTTTTATAAAGTCCTGCTCTATTTTATAATTTATAGTTTGAAATTATTATTATATATATATATATATATATATATATATATATATATATATATATATATATATATATATATATATATATATATATATATATATATATATATATATATATATATATATATATATATATATATATATATATATATATATATAAAGACAAATTACATATTTGTACATACATATAATATTGATATGCTACTTTATTACATTACAAATGCCTCAACTGTTCCTAAGTTGTTTTTTTAACTGCTAAGAGACCATTCAATAAAAACAAATTAAATCACCACAAAAACACTACATTGTTCTCACAATCTCTCATTATACTAAGAATTGAACAATGTGCTCAATTTGTGCTCATCTCAATATTTCTTAAACTAGCAATAACAAGGATTGTGTAATTTGTATCACTTTCAAAGATACATATGTAAATTTTATGTTTACTTGAAATATTTATTCTGTATTCTGTAACTTTTAAACATAGTGGCATATTAATATTATATAAAGAAACTCTTGAGAACATTTAAATTGTTTAATATAAAATAAAATATTTATATATAAGCAGATAAATGGTTCTTCATAATATACAGTATAATTTGAAGTTTATTTTAGGCTTATTGTTCACACTTGGTGTTTGTGGTAATTATTGTTACGTAACTAATTTGTACAATCTGTGACATTACTTGGTAAGTGCATCGCCTTAATTCCAGTTTGCCTATCATTTGTATACATACAACTATACATTAAGTACTTAAAACTTCTGAGTATTGTTTAAATGTACATATTTTTTGGTGAATTGTTATTATTTATATAAATAATTGTTTTATTTTAACATTATCTAATAATGTTTGTATTTTAATCACGATTCCAGTCTTTAATATAGTTGAAGATATATTATAATAAATTACTAACAATTTTATTATCAAGAATTTGTTTTTATTTTCCCCTTTCTGAATATTTCTATTTCCATTTTCTTAGCTCTGGCAACTAGGCAAAGCGCGGCGCTTATGGCGCATTTTCATTGGTCGATAGGGCCCGCATTCGGGATGCGGGTGATTTCTGTAACGCATGCCATAGGGCCCGCAAATTGCTTATCGTTTTCACTGGTCGTCAGGGCCCGCATACGGGGTGCGGGTTATTCCTATAATGCATGCGATAAGGTCGTTATTCCGAATGTGGATATCACCCGCACACGTTTAATCGACCGAGTTATCGACCAGTGGATTTCATTGGTTGTTAGCTCGCATGCGGGTACTACGCGCATTCGGGCTAACTACCGACTTATCGACCAATGAAAATGCGCCCTTAGTTCCGTCACTCAACACGCAATGCCTCGAAAAAGGAAAGCGGGGACAGAGAAAGTAGGAACTAAGTAAAAGGAGTGTCGTAACACTAGGTTCCTATTGTTCCTGCAGTTCCCTCTGCCTACCCTGCCATGTGCGAGATAAAGCGTGAAGCAAAAAAAATTATTTACCTATGATCAAATTATCAAATCGAAATTTAATACTTACTCTATTACATTTTTGCTCAAATAGATGAATGTCGTCTTCTAATTGGTTTCATTTTCTTAATATATTAGTCACTTATTAACAATATACCTTAAAGCAACAAGAAACAGTACAGGTTTTAAAAATGCCGCGTCATTTAACTTTTTTACAAACGTACTCCATTATGTTACGTTTTAAAATGGAGACTTCTTTTGTTCATGCAACATTTTATTTATAAATTTGAATAAACAATGATCATGTTGTTTAGTTAAAATAAAATAGTCTTATTAATTAAAATAAAGTTAATATATTTTAAATTTATTTGTTAACAAATAAATATAAATTTACTTTCAACTATAAAACTTCAAGTCATTAGATATTCCTGAACGATATCTGTGTATCGTAAACGGAACGATACAATACAATGATTTGGCAAGATAATTAAATGAATAGTAAACTTGTTTTAATAATTACTTTGTATTAAGCAAATATTGCGCATAATTTGTTTAAGCAAAATATTACATACGTAATCAATGATATATCTAAGGTAAAATATTTGGTGCGTTTATATCGAATTGGGGGGTGGACATCATATGGTGAGTTTTTTTAAATCTTAGCGGTTATTAATATGTATTATTATCTTGTTTGTTTTGTGTTTTGACATGATTTAGTGTTATATAAGTTATAATGCTAATAGTTGGGATATTTGCAAATCATGCAGCTGCATTTAACCGCCCATTGTTGCGCTTTGCAGGTGAATGACCTACATAAAGTCTTTTTGTAATTGGCTTAATATTATAATTGGTTGATTATATTGAATATGGCTTTATTTATTGAGGTTAAGTATTTATTGAACCTCTTTGAATTACTAAGTATTCTATTTGAGTAGTCAACTAACAACACTAGATGATACATTCAATTAAGTTACTATTATTAAAATTTCTATATTAAATATTCAAACGTACTAATATTTTGTTGCATATTTCAGTCCGAACAATGTCTAATTCACCTGTTAATATAAAATTCAAATGGGGTCTGAGTGTATCAGACCCTGAACAAAAACCGGTGCTATTTGTGGGACAGGCAGCTCATCTTGCTGCTTTATCCTGGCAGGATGTACGCTGCAAGCTTGAACCAAAGGTTTCTGAAGAGGTCAGTAATAAATCTTTTATTATTTTTTTCACATCGATTTAATATCAGCAAGGAATAATTTTACATTTTATTAATGATTTAGCATGGTTTTATTGTAATGAATTTGGAGGATAATGGAATATTATCGCTATAATTAATGGTCTATAAATAAAAGCAAGTCCTTTTGCGTTTTTATTGAAATACCTTTTTATTAATGTTTATTATTTTATTTTCATTTACAAATGAAATCTATATATGTATATATTATTAGTTATCACAATGCATTTATAATATATCTGTTTGTTTATAAAACATTGTAGATATACTACCGCCAATAATTTATATCTCGGTACATGTAAAAATGTAGAAAAATTATGTTATATACATATTTTTATTAAGAACCATTATAACACATCTATAGTAGAGATGTACAAGAGTCACTTTAAGCAAAATTTGTACTATTTAGCGTTGTTACAATATAATGTCTTTGACATACAGAAATTTCATGAAGTCTAAGATTGTACAAAATTAAATGGACAAAATTAGCATTTACCAAAAATATATGTTGACTTCTAAAGAGTAAATTGTTTTAAAAGGATAGATGCAAGTTTATTGAGAAGTTTCTATTTTATCAGCAACAGTATCCATACTAATTAATGTCATGTAAAAAATACAAAACATTAAACATACATATTTAACTAGCTTCATATGTAACTAGTTACTATTGACCTACTTGCATAATTTTTCTCGAAACTTTTGTACATATATATGTATAGATGTATTGCAAAACCTTGATGTCTTTTCCAAGATAAGTAATTTAACATCAGAATAAATTAAATCACTTTTTTTAAATATTTTTCCTAAGGTCTGGCGCCGAGGTCTCACTGTAGCATCACCAGGTGAACTGTGTGACATATGGCCAAAAGCTGCCTCCCTAGGTGTCTTGCCTCTCCGCCGGTCACGTCATGCTGCACCATCTAGAGGTTATGCCATCTCAAAGCTTGTTAGGAGTGCAGTGAAGTCCGTTGAGGAGGAATTTGTTGTGGTAAGTTGGCTTAAGAAGCAGTATTTATTAGTAGTTTTAGTATAGTTTAGTTTAAGACCTGAGCGGTAGATAATTTTAAAGGATATATATAAATTATATGTTATATGTTAGAACAAAAGTCATTTTTATACATCTATATAAAATCTTTTATAATTATAATGACATGTGTAAAAAAGATATATCTGCACATGCACTGTTTGATTGGCAACATAATATATACTATAATTTGAAATTTATTTTAAGCTTGTTGTGTGTCTGTGTTTGTATGTATAAATACATATATTAGTATAAGAAATAAGTATAAAAAAGAACTATGTATCCCCCTCTAGTTGGTCTGCCGCAAACGCGACGTGCTCGCCAGCGCGGTGGCCGTGGCGCGCGCCGTGCCGCTGTACAGCGCGCGTTCGGGCCTGCCGCCGCACGCCGCGCCCGCCGCGCCCCCCGCCGCCCCCGGCAAGAAGAACTTGATAGTGGAAATCATTTTAGCTGATGATGGTGAAGTTTTTTTTTATTTTTTGTAGGTTAAGTCTCTTCGAAGACTGTAGTGGCGCAGCGGCGTGAAGGTTTATGGGTTCGATTCCCATGAGGGGAAGATAGATTTTTCTATTTTCTTTATTATAGGTTAAGCGCGGCGTTGAGTTCCGCCACTCAACATGCAATGCCTCGAAAAAGTAGAAAACAGGGACTAAGCAGGGACGGAGAAAGTGGAGACTAAGCAGTGGAATCTCTTAACACTAGGTTCCCACAATTCCTTCAGTTCCCTCGCCTACCCTGCCATGTGCGGGATAAAGCGTGAAGACCAAAAAAAATTACATCATACTTAAAATGGTAAAAATCATTTCATTCATTTAATTATTAATATTTTTTAATTCGCCTTGGGAATGAAATTCACGCTCCAGCCTATGTCAAGAGTATCATTGTCACTGATAAGAATTGTTAAATTGTAATTTTTTGCCTATTAATAAAAATTAGAATGCCCCGTCCCAGCAGGGACTAAGTAACGGAGTGTCTTAACACTAGGTTCGTATGGTTCCTGCAGTTCCCTCTGCCTACCCTGCCATGTGCGGGATAAAGCGTGAAGCTAAAAAAAAAAAATGCCCCGCTAAGTGTCTTGCGTAGGTTTTTCTCAGGTCTGAGGCATTAACTTTAGCAAATTTTCTTTGATATGATTTATTATTATATTATTTGATGTTCAAAAAATAAACATTTGACTTCTTATTTTAAATAAATTAATTGACTTTGACTTTAAATAACTTGGTATTTGTGTGACTGTTAACATAATGTAAGTTTGAACCCTACTCTAGTAAACAATTGCAATGCGTATTACTACTCAACATACTGGATCTTATATTCCAGCGGAGAGCATAGACAGAGAGTTGGTTCTCTCTGTATATTTTGTTATATAAATAATGGGGTAAAGCGAAATATATTAACTAAGCCAAGACCTTATACAATATACTATTTCATTTAATTATATATTTATTTATTTAATCCCTTAAATGGATGACAGAATTAATTTACTTTGACTTATAATGTTATATTATGAGATATATCTTACCTTAGTGTGCCTGTTACCATAGGCTTCTATTGTTTTTGATCTTGAACAAGTTTTCTCCATTTGGACCCTGCAGCAAGCCTTAGCTTATCCTCCCATCTCATTTATTATCGTTATATATGGTCTTTTGCCATGTTTTGAGTTTAAACAGCACTTGAATTGTAAAATTAAAATTTTTAAACATTCTCTGAAAGTAACGTTACGATATTATATTTAAACACATTACTTTTTTTTTTTTATTTTTTTAGCTTCACGTTTTCATCCCGCACATGGCAGGGTAGGCAGAGGGAACTGCAGGAACCATTCGAACCTAGTGTTAAGACACTCCGTTACTTAGTCCCTGCTTACTCCGTCCCTACTTTCCGCCGTTTTCGAGGCATTGAGTGTTTACTACTTTTATTTGTATCACTTTAATAACAAAACATAATCTGACAATAACGTCATCACAAATAGGTAAAAAAAGGTACGGTAAAAAATATAATTACTCATACACAAGACTTACTATACTGTATTAAAATTATATATTAAACTAAAATTATTATTTTTTTTTACAGAAGGTGAATCAGACGATGAAGATGAATCAGTCCAAAGCCCTGATCTTCTAGACAAGACCCTCTCCAGCGAG
The DNA here is from genome assembly GCA_037178615.1 of Dione vanillae. NCBI lineage: Eukaryota > Metazoa > Arthropoda > Insecta > Lepidoptera > Nymphalidae > Dione > Dione vanillae. The sequence goes on from JAZFAU010000265.1 coordinate 49,216, forward strand.
GAGTTAACCACCATCCAGGATGTGGCCGATGCTACTCGACTAGCAGCAAAGATTACAGACATGCCGGCCAATGTGATGGATGTTGATGCCTTCATTGAAGTAATTATTATTCAGTCAGATAGTAAAGAAATAGAATTTAAAAGCTATAATAATATTTAAACTATTCTTAGTTGTATTTTTAAGTTTTTTAATTTTTGAGGTATTTGGCAGTGTAAAGTAAGCATATGTTATTTTACTGTTAAGTAAAACAAGAAAGGAATATTATATAATTTATAATAATAAAATAAATTTATATAATTATTTAAGACGCAGAGACGTAGTGTCTGCCTATTAATTTTCTTTGCTCCGACAACTACGCAAAACGCGGCGTTGAGCTTCCGCTACTCAAAGCGCAATGCATAGATAAAGGTGAGGCGCAGGGAACCGGAGTGTCTATACACTTAAGTTCTTAAGGTTCCTGCGGTTCCCTCTGCCTACCCTGCTATATGTGGAATAAAGCGTGAACCTATAAAAAAATAACTAAAAAAAATGATTAATACTTATATAAGAAAATATTACAAATACATTTCATCTATGTCAATAGGAAGCCTGCAAAGTGGCGAAGGAGCTAGACATACCGGCCCCGACGATCATCCGCGGCGAGGAGCTGCGCGAGCGCGGCATGGGCGGGCTGTACGGGGTGGGCGCGGCGGCGGCGCGCCCACCCGCGCTCGTGTGCCTGTCGCACCGCGCGCCCAACGCCGCCGCCACCGCGCCCACCGTGGCCTGGGTCGGGAAGGGCATCGTGTACGACACCGGCGGACTCAGTATTAAGGCTAGGGTGGGTTGGACGTGTTTGTGGAATATGTTACATGTGTTATTGAGGTGGTGATGAGTAAGTGGGGACGGAGAAAGAAGTGACTAAGCAATGGAGTCTTAACGTTAGGTTCCTATGGTTCCTGCAGTTCCCTTGGATAGGATAGAGAAAATTGTTAAAGAAAACAAATCAAAAATTGAACGTAGCAGGGTTTGAACCTGTGTACTCTTGCGAACCAAGCAATGTAAAATTTTTAAATGCTTTATACGACTTATTGAGTTGTTAGCATCTCTGTAGGGAGATTTTTACAAATTTCTACAACCCAAAGAATTTTATTACAAAGAACAGTCATTTAGTGTGAGTGAATGATTTTTTATTAAATATTTTAATAATTTTAAAACTGCTAATCCACACTTGATATTTTTTATTTAAGTACTATTTATTTATATTTATAATGGGCAGGGGTCGATTTTAGAAATTTCCACAGACGTTGTTTCTCAGAAATTAATTAAATTTATAATTTGTCTTATCTTTCCACAGTCCTCGATGGTAGGCATGAAAGGTGACTGCGGTGGTGCTGCAGCAGTGCTTGGTGCATTCCAGGCCTTCGTCAAGTCCAAGCCCAATATAAATATCCACGCTGTGCTCTGTCTGGCAGAGAATAGTGTAGGACCTAAAGCTACCAGGTAAGTTCAGCTTTGGATAGGCTGGTGAATAAAAAGAATATGTTAATAAAATAAACAATATAGTAAATAGTAGGTTGTGTATTTAATTTGAATTTAATAGTTATTTTGGAAAAAAAATATTAAATTTTTATTTTTGATTAATATTTTTAAAATGATATCACTTGTTTTATGATTTTTAAAGTGTTAATTCACACTATATAGGGGATAGAAAAAATACTTAAAGAAAACATAACCTGCTCAGTGGTGAGAGTGCTTGGATCGCAAGAGGGTACAGATTCAAATTTCGCTGCGTTCAAATTTTTATATGTTTTCTTTAAGTATGATATGACTATGTTTGTTCGTTAACTAATTATAATCATAAAATTATGTTATGTTGAAAGCTAAATTTATTAGTGCAATTGCTTATTGTTGTTGGAGAAATGACTAAAAATGTAATTTTTTTTCGACAGGCCTGATGACATCCACACGCTGTACTCAGGACGCACTGTCGAGATCAACAATACTGATGCTGAAGGTCGATTATTGAAAGTATAAAAGTCTTAATATATATGTTTGTGAGGACCGTCGTGGTGCAGTGGCGCAGCGTTTGTCTGTAACGTGACGGTTTCTGGGTTCGATTCCCGCTCAATGGAGATGAATTTTTCCATTTCCATTTTTTTTCGCTCTGTCAAATAAACAAAGCGCGGCGTTGAGTCCCGTCACTCAACACGCAATGCCTCGAAAAAGGCGGAGTGCAGGGATGGAGAAAGCAGAGACTAAGCAACGGATTGTCTTAACACTAGGTTCTTATAGTTCCTGCAGTTCTCTCTGCCTACCCTGCCATATGCGGGATAAAGCATAAAGCTTAAAAAAAGAAAATTGTAGTGGAATATATGACCTCTTGAGAGTACCGACCGTCCTCTCCGCAGGCCGGCTGGTGCTGAGCGACGGCGTGGTGTACGCGCAGCGCGACCTGCGCGCCGGCGTGGTGGTGGACGTGGCCACGCTGACGGGCGCGCAGGGCGCCGCCACGGGCAAGCTGCACGCCGCCGTGCTGTCCAACCGCCGCGCGCTGGAGCGCCGCGCCGTGGCCGCGGGCCGCCGCGCCGGCGACCTGGCGCACCCGCTGCCCTTCGCGCCCGAGCTGCACTTCCCCGAGTTCAGCAGCGTGGTGGCCGACATGAAGAACAGCGTGGCGGTACGTGCTGTGCGCTCTCTCTCTCTCTCTCTCTTACACGTTAGCTCGCTCTGGTAGTATCGCTGTCTCTTTCTGGTATGAACGCTTATAGTGCCGTTGTCCTTTTCTCCAGCATGTGCTGTTGTAGTGTTGCCGTCTGTTTCTTACACACGCTCTTATAGTGTTGCCGTCTCATTCTAGCACGTGCTCTTATAGAGTCGTTGTCTCTCTCTCTCTTTGAACGTGCATTGTAGTGTTGCCGTCTCATTCTAGCACGTGCTCTTGTAATGTTTTCGTCCCTTTCTTGATTATTTAAGTCTATTGAAGCAGATATTTGACAATTATTTTGGACAAAATCTTGCGATACAAAACTACCTGAATCTCTATACTTATTGCTCTTGTTTTTTTTTATATTTTTGTCTCCTTTCCTCTCATAAAAAGCACTCCTCGTTATTTATTAATAGTATTGTAGATATCAAAACGTTGTTAATACAACACCCGTATCTTTTTACAATATTACAATACTAGCTCTATCTCTTTCTTTCCTCCTCTAAATATCAACACGAGAATTTAACTTTAATAGCTCCCTTGTCTGTTTCTTTTAATTGAAGACATAAATGGATGAAGGAGTTTGGATGAAGGAGTTACGTAATATTTTTTGTAAAAACCGATATTTATGCTGATTGAAGGAGTTATGTACATATTTTATTTAATAAATACTAATTTGTACATCTTTATCTTATTTTAAAACTTCATATTAGCAGTTCATTATAGTAACTACAATTTGACGCAAATAGTTATGTACATATTTAACAATAAAATGTCCATTATCTCTACATTTCACAGATGTCTTCAATTATTTATTCTTGTTTATTACTTATGGTAATTCTCAAAGTTTGGTTATCTCTTGACAAAAAATAAAAAATGTTTCCATCTTCCTTTTTACCTCTCCTTATTTTGTTAGATATGTGTGGGGAAGCCACATGGAGTCGTTGTGGAGGCCACTAGGACTGAAAGCATTCATACAAACTGTCAAACATATGACAGTATGTAATTAATGTTTTATTTATCCATTTAATGTACTTTATAAATATTATTATTGAATATTATTAGGGCATATGTGTGACAAATCTCATACTATTCCATCTGCACAGTTTTCCTTATAATAGATCCAAAAATTTGATATGGGAATTTTGTTATATAGGTACTTTGCCATTTCTTATGACGGGACGTTTAGATTTAAACTAATTGTTATAGGACTCAAATTATTTTATTTACACACTTTATATGCGAATGTTTATTTACTTTTTAAATTGAAATTAATTTACTTATATAATTTTATTTAATTCTTTATAATCTTGGAGAGAGACGACACCTTTGTAGTACGGGTTTTTGACATTTATCTGTATCTGTGGTGGACTTTTAAAAAGCTTTTAGAACTTTTAAAATTAATAATTGTTTCAAATTTCATTTCATTTTTTTTTTAATTTTTTTTTGTTTATAATAATTTCTATTTATATATATTTTTTAGTTTTAATTATTCATTGGTCATCTGGTAAGTGATTTGTTTTTATTTTTTTATATTATATATATCTATATTGAAATTCCTTATTAAAATATTACTAAATGTAAATTTTTTATATATATACATACATTTTTATTTTCAATTTCACATTGTTCGCCGCATATAGCAGGGTAATATTAGGAAAGTAGTATGGTAAGACACTACTTGAAATTCAAATTCAGTACCACAAGGCAAGTCAAAAATTGAACAACTATGTCACAAAGGCGTCTGAAAATGGCCATAGAAAAGCTTTTTGTGCGAACACTCCAAATATTAAGTAACTTTTGTGTACCCTGGTTACATGCTGGATGCAATGCACGATGGGATATGTGTATGGAGTTATTATTAATAAACATTACTTCTACTGCATACCAGTAAAATTGCATGCTGCTGCATAAACTGCATACCAATAAACTATTGACCCATAGCTACAGGGCCCATATTAAAATTTTATATGATTATGGATTCGAGTACTTTAGACTACACAAATGCAAGCAGTCAACATACTAGGAGTAAAAATACTAGGAGAGCTTTCAACTGCAACTCTAGAACCGCATTGCGTGCCTAAGATTGTGGAACTGACCAGATGATTGGGTTTAAATTCTTTACAATTCGAAGCATCTCAAAATTTGAAGCGGATTTGTGTTTGAGATTGGTACATATCTAGTACAGGGCTCTCAGAGGCTTTCCAAAAGCAGTTCAATTCCATCATATATAAGGGTACCATGCCACTGAAGTGTTGATCTCTTCTTTATAATGTAATAAAACCTTTGTAAATAATTATACACCTATCTCGTTTAGTCACGTCTGCGTTTTTGTCATCACGAATGATCTCACCAACAGGTTCGATGACTTCCAGTCTCACGAAAAAGTCAAATTATAAAAAGACCATAATCCCATAGGCCACAAACGTACACTGTAGGTTATACAGAAAACCTAGTAGTACAACAGTTCCTATGTGACGTTTATTGACAATTAAAAAGGTTCGGTTCTATCGAGATCTGGTGCTAAACCTAGTGCTTTAGTTAGTAGAGGTGCTAAATCGACTATCTTTATATCAAAATGAAAATGCCACCAAACGCCAGACGAGAACTGGAAACTTATGAAAGTACAGTGTGGCTTGATGTCTGTATCTTCTTCATTATTCATTATTCGCTGCAATCTTAGACGCTTATGGACTTTCAAGCTTATGGACTGGAGAAGACCCGGCATTAATAGTCGAGTATTCGCCTCACTTTTAAAGTCAAATAATTTTTGTTCAATATAAGACAGGACAGGCTTCATTTTTTTAAAAAGCTGTCATCTTTCGCTTAGTTATTGCCTAAGACCTCAGAAGAACAGGCGTTTTCGATTTGCTGATGATATCGTAGTCAGGGCCGAGACCTTGGAAGATATTAGCTCAATACTTATTGACCTTAATGCTTACTGACCTCAGCAGCATGTTCTAACAAGTGGATCCCAGATTGAATATGGATAAAAGGAAAATCATGTCGTAAAAAGCATGTCAGTCTACCACCCACAAGATCGGAGATGCTACATTCGAAATTTTCGAGGAGTACGTCTGGCCTGGTCAACAAGTGAATTCTTCCTCTAATTTGTTGGACCAAATTAGAGGATGAAGCCACTTGTTGAATTCACAATTTTTGTTTAGGAGGGGGATCGGAACTTCATCCCATCGGAGTTAAGCTTTTCAATAATATAAATAGTAATAAGCTATGACACTGGAAGTGGTCGCACACTATGGCCTCTTTAGAAGAGTCAGGGCCACTCAGAACTATATTCGGAGTTTCCCTACGAGATCGAATCGGTAATGAAGAAGAATTTTGGAGAAACCACAGAACTGGATTTAAGCAGGATATTTTTGATGCTCGGACCACAAACTGTGGTGGACCGAAGACTTAATGAAGGTTGTTGGCGTCTGATTGATGAAGGCGACCCAGAACCGACCCTTATGGCGTTCAATGGAGCATCTCTCCATCTCTGTGTAGCAGTGGACATCTCCCGGCTGATATGATTATAATGATGAAAGTTTAAACATATATTTGTTTTCTTGTAAAATTTTGTTGTTCTTTTTTTCGGATAAATGTTAAAATTAATTTTCGTTTAGTATATAACGTTTAATATTTTTTTATTTTTGCAAAATCCATATTTGTACAAAGTGAAACTGAAAACAAATTTATATTAGAATATTTATATGGAATTTCAATATATTATATATTTTTGAATTGATTTAATTTAAATAATGCAAATGAGACATCAAAGTGGACCTCTATCTCCTCGTTTGTGCTTACGCTAATCGCGGTGACGGCGCTTTGCGAACATGTGTGTACACCTCACCGGTGTCCGATGGCCGGTATCCGACATCCGGTGTCCAGTATCCGATGTCCGGTAACCGGTGTCTGCTATCTGGTGCCTGGTATCTAATATTCGATATCCGGTGTCCGACGCCCGGCATCCGGTGTCCGGTAACCGGTATCTGATATCCGGTGTCCGATGTCCGAGGTGTATAGCTTGCGGGCTGGTTGCAGGACCGCAACAACGCGCAGGCCTCCTGCGCGGGACTGTTCGTGCTGGCGCACCTCGGCTTCGAGTGGAGCGGCTCGTGGCTGCACGTGGACATGGCGGCGCCTGCGCATTGCGTCAGTACTTTTGCCGTCAGGCTTCCGATTCCTAGCGATTATAAAATGGCTTGTTTTCACTATCCCATCCTCTCTTTATCCTTCATTCCTTATTGTGTTATATTAGTTTCCATCTTTCCTTACTTACCCATGTCTTACCCGAGTTTTAGTATAATTTTGTCCAACATACTGCTTCCAACCTTTTTCCAACCCAATTCCACCCGCACCTGTTATTTTTTTCCCATATTGATCAAATAATTCTTGAAGTTAATCTCTATTCTCCATCAACAATCTCCTCTCCGTTTGCCTTAAATTCTTTCCTTTTTCCAAACTACCCCCACTAGCGTCCACTTTATTTCCAAAATGGCCTAGCAATCCATCCTCACAAAAAGGGGATTCCCTCCCCTTATATTTCCCCTTCCACAATAATTTGTATTGTGGAAAGAGACATATCCAAGTTCCTCAAATTCGGAGGGTCCATAACTCGAATGTTTGCATCAGCTGCGTAGTACCAGATTTTATTTGGTTTTATTATTATTATTGTTTTTTATTATATTTTTTGTAGTTTACTTTGTAATTTTGAGTTCTTTTTGAGAATTTTGAGTTCTATTTTTATGGACCAACCGACATTTTACACAGTAGTCAACGAAAATATAGAAATTTCTGTTTTTGTAGGTTTAAATGAAGTCAGACTGGGGAAACAGATAATATATAGGTGTATTTTAAATATTGAACCCGCTACCGTTAGATGGATAAGTTGACTTTGACAAACCTTTATTTATTTATATTTAGATGTTAATCTTTACAAGAAAAGTTGAACTTAAAGTAAATTTCTTGGTATTTCTATTTCGAGAGCTAAAAAGCTTTGCTTTTTTTAAATATATATATTTTTTTTTTATATTACTAAGTTTCTGAACACTTTACTGTCTGCTTTATTTCGCATCAAAGCAAAAAGTGTCTTTAAAAAGAAAAAAAGGGCAATACAAATTACTGTTAGATTATAATAATGTAAGGAATGTAAATTCAAATTCATGTCGTACATTTTTTTATTGTTTTTTTTTTAAGTATAAAACACTCTTAATCGAAAGAACGACCGACATTAAATTATTTTTCCTAATAAAGCTTAAATTCTTCAAATATATGTTATTACTAAATTACTAATATATAGAATAAATATATTGGAGCTAGCGATATATTTATTATCTGTACTTATAAAAATATAATATATAAACTGGATATGGGCTACATTTAAAAAAAACTATAAGTGATTTCATATTAAAAAATATTTATAATGTTTTCCCGGTCTGGTTCAACCAAGTAGCTTCAATATTAATGGAAAGTAGACACTTTCTGTGTAATATAAGAGAATTGTATATACAGTAGAAACTCGATTATCTGGCCCTTTGTTATACGATTTCTCGATTATCCGGACTCAGTTGAATTAAATGTACCTACAAGTCGTATTTGTGAACAAGTGGCTTACGTCAAATGAGAATAAGCATTGATTTTCCAACGAAATTTCTAAATAAATATTTAAATTTCGTAAATATGTACCGTTTTTTTTAATAAATTAAGTACTTACATATTTATGCTCAAAAACCGATTACCTGATTTTATTAATATGTATGTAATTTCGATTATTCGAATGCCTGATATTAAACCATTAATCGAGTTTCTACTGTATTATCTTATTATTTTTTTTTGTGCAATATGCTTCTAATATTTTATAATCTGTTTCAAAATAGTAGTAAATTTAAATCACTAACTTGCCTCTACTTTCCAACACAGGGTGTTCAAACTTTGAAACTTATTATTGAAAATTAAAATATTTTAAAAACATTAATACTAATATTTCTATACATTTTGCAGGGAGAACGTGCGACGGGGTACGGAGTCGCGTTACTGAACGTTTTGTTCGGTGCTCACTCTAGTAGTCGTCTGTTGCAGGCTCTCAGCCCCAACTGACCTCTTAACCCCATACAAAATGGACCCATAGCTTAAAAAAACCCATATGATGACCCCTATGAAACGAAACCTCTACTTTAACCCCATAATGTATATATATATATATATATATATATATATATATATATATATATATATATATATATATATATATATATATATATATATATATATATATATATATATATATATATATATATATTATATATATATATATATATATATATATATATTTTGAAGAATATCACTTTATTATTAATGTTAAGTGTACTAATTTTTTGTATGTGTTAACGCAATTATACAGCGTGTTGCTAAAAGGGTAAAATATACATAATCAAGAATAATGTAATTGTCAAGAAATTATGATTTAATTTTCAGTACGTTATATTTAGTAATGTTATAAGTTAAAATAAAACCAGTAAAGTACATTGTATGATTATGTAGTTCCGTATTCTCACTAAATTAAGATATATTTTTTGTAATTATTTTTAGCAAACTTTGCCATAGAGCTTTGCTTTGATTATTAACATTATATAACAAACCTAAAGCATTTCTCGAATGGCTATCCAATTTGAGTAAAATTTTAGCTCTAACCAATAGTTCTTGAGATTAGCGCATTGAAGCAAATAAACTCTACAGCCTCATAATGAAATATTTGCATTTTTTATAGCATGTATATATATATATATATATATATATATATATATATATATATATATATATATATATATATATATATATATATATATATATATATATATATATATATATATATATATATATATATATATATATATATATATATATATATATATATATATATATATATATATATATATATATATATATATTACAGGTTTATAATTTAATATATAAGTTAATGATAACAAAATCAAGTACATTCTTTAGTTATTTTTTTGTATTGAAAATATACGTATTTTTTATTAATTAATCTAACATTACCATATAGATTTACTTTGGAAAACTTTTACCATTAATTTTTACTAACATTTAAATGTCCTTTTGATTGTAGCTTGTAATATTTTAAAAAAATAAATTGTTTTTTTTTCTTTACCTGTATGTAAATTCTGTATTTAATTTTATTTGTTAAATTACATTTTGTAGATAAAATATATTAAATAAAAAATCATAAGCTGAGGATATCAAACCAAAATAATATTGTGTTCAGTAAAGTGTTTCAAAACTGTCTTTAGGACTTGTATTTAAATAAACATATTTGCATTTTGGTCTTTGTTTCACATTTACTTCGGTCACTTACTCTCATTTCCTTTTAACATTTTGCCCGTCTTGTGATAGTGGCAATACTTTTACTATATTATTTTTAAAATTGGAAAGTCTAATTCTTACATTAATAAAATATTATTAGACAACTGTAAATTTGAATTTGCTCTTCTTGGATGCCATAAACTTCATTTAAATTATATCTAAACGAATTGTTATAAATCATATCAGAAAAAATTAAGTGTATAAAAAAAACATATTTAAAATTATTTAGCGAATTTTTATTGATTTTCTAAATAAAGATATATAAATATAGCAAGTTTTTAGAATCCAAAAATTCCCTCGAACATACCTATATATATTAGATCAAAGGAATAAATAAAACAGCCAGTAAAATGTTTGGTTATTGTATTACCAGTCAATAATGTAGGGGTGATATAATACTAGTAATGTATAAAAGCAATAAAAATCCAAATGTAGACAAAAATAAATGCACCTTTGCGCCTATATATGGCAACAGTTCGTCACGCGATCATTGCACCCTGCCACTAACGAATACTTTAGAAAAATCACGAACAAAACAATCTAATACTAAAATAAATAAATCTTTGACATCGAAAAATAAATACAATTTTTAAATGACAACATTAAAAAAAAATAAGAAAATAAATTGAAATGACTTCTTAAAAATACTAAAAGGGCAAGATGCAGCGTTCCAATGATAAAAGGCAAAAGTCCACATGTATAATGCCAAGAGCTCATCACTAAAATATATTGTCACACAATATATCATTACAAAATATGATTCGAAATTCTAATTTATATTTTAAATATAAAAAACATTACAAAAATTTATTAAATCCGTTACAAATACTTTTATTCTACTAAAAGTTTCCTGAATATGCCACTTTTGACTTGAATTTAATGTACCTTAAACGAGAATCATTTTAACGAAGCAATACAATATAGATGGTTATTTAGTATTAAGCTTTGGTTGATTGTAACAATATTGTGTGTAGAACATTGTCTTCTCTCTAAACGAGATATATATTGCTCGGTTAAAACGCAAGCACGCGTTTGTGTAAGGTAATTCATAAGTCCCTGACGCCGGTGCCGTAGTTGGCGCCGCCCGCCCTGTTCAGGGTGTCTTTGAATTGATCGATATCTATTTCAGCCTGGCTTTCCAGTTGGAGCTCCACGGCAAAATTCTGAAAAAAAAAACATTTATTAATATATTTTTTCTAATCTACAAATTATTTTTATTTTTATTAAAATCGGTATTCTATGAAGATAAAAAAAAATCATAATTATTAAAGAGAATCGGCAATATGTCGCCGTGTTAGCTTTCTGTACATAATTAATTACTTAAGTAAGAAGTATTTATTTTATTAAAGTATATTAGTTTGAATTAGACTATATGAGGTTATATTTTATAATAATGATTCGGACATTAGTAAAAACAAAGACTAATATACTCTCACAGAATAAAGCATTAAATAAAATCATCTTATAAAGCCCGCACTCAAATTCCACAAAATATGAAGAAAAAAACGTGAAACGAAACGCTTCATTTGAAACGAGCCAATCACGAGCCAGCATTTTTTAAGCGTATATGAGTTTGACAGTTAACGTCAACTTAGCAATTATGTTCCCGCTATTTACTACGTGCTGTTAGAGAGAATAAGTAAAAAGAAAAAATCACAAATATGGAAGATTTATACAACAAATTACCGTGTAGAGAAAGTCAGTTGAACGAGTTACTAGATCTTTTGGGCGAAGGCGATGAAGTGTTACCGATATCTTTATTTGTTAGCGGCAACATGGCCACAGGGAAGAGTGTGTGTTTAAAAACAGTTTTAGAATACTTAGGGTTTAAACATGTCTTCATTGATTGCATCGAATGTTATACGCCTAAAATTATGTACGAAGCTATTCTTGCTGGACTGGACGAAGACATGGTGGATATTAAATGTGATTCCTTATGGGAACTTATAAACAATCTAAATACAATCGCGTGTAAACAAACTCTATATCAACCATTCGTTGTAGTTTTTGACAGAGCTGAGAGACTCCGACAGATGGACCACAGCATAATGTGTACCCTTCTACGTCTCCGCGAGTTTTGCAAACTAAACATATGTTCAATATTCGTCACACATTTAATTTACGACAATTTTTATTTTAAAATGGGAGTGCGAGAACCTATAAAGATATTTTTTCCTAATTACAACAAGGAGGAACTGTTTAAGATAATATTTCTGCATCAAGAGTCGTTTGTGCGATACGTAATTGCCAATAACAAGATAGATTGCGCTACAAAAGATGAATTAGAGAATCCCGAGCTGTTTGCAAACTTTCTTAACGCATTCTTGAGCGTGTTCTACCGACCGTGTCGCGATTTAATTGAGTTACAACACATGGCTAGAGTTAATTTCGTAAAATATTGTGAACCAATTGTGAAGAGTGAAATTAAGTCTACAGATCTTACTAAACTGTGGCGGCATATTGCACCTATATTAAAAGCTAGTCTAGAAATGCTCTACTTAAGAGTGAACTCTTCTAAACCATTAGTAGTTTCACCGGACAAAGAAAACTCAGACTGGCTAGAACCACAGTGTTACAACTTTGAAAACACTTTAAAAGAGGAATTACTATCGACAAAAACTTTTGCACAAAGCTTTGAATTACCCTATTATGCCAAATTCTTATTAATCGCAGCATATCTAGCCAGTTACAATCCACCAAAGGAAGACAAGAGGCTATTTATGAAAAACCATGGAAAACAAAGGAAAAGGCTACAACAAGTCAAGGCCAAAGCTAAAATTAGTGAAAAATTAAGTACTCAATTAGGACCAAAGATATTCACTTTAGACAGATTACTGGCAATATTTTATGCCATTTTGGAGGAAAAAATTGGTTTAACAAGTAATTTGTTGGCGCAAATAGCTACTTTGGTTGAATTAAAACTCATAGCGGGAAGTAAAGAGATAGATCTAGATACATCTAAGTACAAATGCATTGTTGGTTATGACTTCATATCGGCTGTGGCTCAAACTGTAGGATTCAATGTGAGAAAATACTTATATGATTTTATATGAATATACAGTGTAGTTAGGTGTTATTTATTAAATTATTGAATTTTAAATAGTTTTTTTTGTTAATTTAAAAACAAAATTTCCTTAAAAACAATATATTTGTCCACAATTTGGCTTATGTTACATAAAAATACTTAAAACTTTGTGTGATATGTACATATACATATATATGACACTATATAACTATATGCCTTTTCTTTCTTACTTTTCCCTGCACATATCAAGGTTGACAGACGAAATATGAACGCTGCGGAACTCCGCACTTTGGCTTGCCATAGCACAGCAATATTAATTGTTAATTACCCCAAAAAAGATTTAAACTAACAACCATCAAGCTTACTCTGACACTACCATTGCATCATAGGTATTATGATTTCTTACAAATATTATTGTATACATTTGATTTTAAATTGATTTTTTTAATATTTTTTTTAAATAAAAATATTTTTTATAGAAACATTTATTATTAACAAAGATATGCAACAAAAATAAAGATAGCATCTACTTAAAAATATGACTTCATACAACTTTAGTTAGTCACTTAGCGGGATAAGATAAGATTGGGTAACATTTAAACATAATTAACTGTCAACGAACCAACTTCAAAGGGCAGAGGAAAGGCGTGTATATCGATTTGATACGAGCTAATCACTTCAAAGAAATTATTAAATAATTTTTTTACATACTTTATTTTTTATTAAAAAAATGTATAATATATTAGGCTATTTACATTATATATTTACCCATCTAGTGAGTTAAAGAGGTCAGAGGGTAAACATTTTAAATGTAATTTGGGTACTTAACTGGTTTTACAGGGTCTAAATGAGAAATAAGGCAATCTGAAAGACACCTACACTCTCAAGTACTTCTATTGTGTCAAAGTAAAATAGTAACATACATACATACATACAAATATAACTAGGATTAATTTTTGTTAAAATATTTTTTGATTTCCAGAATTAAGTTTTTCTGTTTTTATCATAATACAGATCTGTATATAAACGAGATTGTTTATTTAATAATAGTTTTACGCTATATATAGCAGGGTAGAGGCAGAGGAAACCTAGAGTTAAGACACTCCATCCTCCTAAATTTCGAGCCATAACTTGTTAAGTGAAAAACATCAACGATGTATCAATGCCATAGAAAGAGGGTGATGGAATTGAACCATCTCAAGGTGGAGTCATTTTACTTGGAGTAAAAACACAAAAATAACATCTGAAGTAATACCTAATTAAGCATCAACAATTAAATTCTTTTAATGTAAAAATACAACTCGAGTTATTTTTTAAAAATAATCATATTTCCACCCTTAGTTACACATAGAATGCCTTGTCAATAATGATATGATAAAATATATTTAAATATTATATTTAATAAGAGGCCAAACGGAGAGACGGGAGAAAGTGTCTCAACTCTCCGCCGCTGCCTACTCACAGATATGATATCCTTGATGATGGCCTTGTCGGTGGACATCTTGGCGCGGTTGATGACGGACACGTTGGGCCCCACCCACGTCACGAACAAGAACTTCCTGCGCTTCGACATCTCGTCGCCCATTTGTAATCTGAAGGAAACAATACAATTACATACATTTACATACTTTGAAAGCACATCTATTCATCTATGGACGGAGAAAGCAGCGACTAAGCAACGGAGTGTCTTAACACTAGATTCATATGGTTCCTGCAGTTCCCTCTGCCTACCCTGCAATATGCGGGATAAAGCGAGAAGCTAAAAATAAATAAATAAATAATAGCTTTTCTGTAAGTACCTGAGGTAACCGAAGGCGCGCTCGTCGTCGGCGAACTGCGTGCGGAACTCTGTAAAGTCGCTGCCGCGCGCCGAGCACACGATGCGGGCGCCGTCGAACTTGAACACCGCCCTGAGAACACGAAAATAATATAACCGGTCAAGCGTTAATAAGATTTGCGGAACGAGGGTTCTGTACTTTATATTTATACAGTAATTATAAATCTACGTATCAAGTTACAACTGTGCTATGTGTTTCAGAGAAAAAGCGAACATACATACATACATACAGACAGACGTGAGGAATTTATAATGATAATCTTTGTAATAACTTGCTTCTGATGACAAATTCACCGTATTTTTTTTTAATTGAACAGCCCAGTAAGATATTCATTTTATGTTATTCTATTTTTATCCGACAAATAGTACGGTAGGCGATAGAACCTAGTGTCAAAACTCTCCGTTCGTTCGTTAGTAGAGATCTCTTCTCTTAGTGGAACACTCTGGTTATTCATACCTACTTGTAAAATACCACAAAACATACTGTTTGAAATATCCCAAAACACTAAAACTGTGTTGCTGCGCCACTACAGCCTCTACGTCTCTAGCTTTGTAAATCACTATAAATTACCACTATTACTCGACGTTGTTTCATCATCAAAGTCTAGACGTGGCTTTGATCAGAGCGAGGCGGAACAAAACGCGTTTGATACAGACGAGACGGTACAACGCCAATATGCGATGGAAAAGAAATGCTAAAAGAAAAGAAACCTCTGAGAAAAATAGTAGCTTCAACTATTTACCCGATACGTAAGGTCAGACGGGAACCTATTAAGAGATTTTGGTACCTTTTAATAGGTACCAAATCCATGTTTGAGATGTTTATGGCGAAACTCAACGCCGCTTTAGCCGTCACACACGTCAGGCAACTAAAGATCTGTGTTATCTAAAGTAGGTGCTTTCAGTACAGGCTCTTATCATACATTTCATCTTACTAAGGTACCAAAAACAACCTAAATTAATAGTATTACAATATTCGCGTTATTGCCAAGAACAAAAAAAAAGACTATTGCCTCATGAAAATTTATAAAACGGTACCAAGCGATGTACCCAAAGTCTTCGTGCTTTTTACGTGATCCTTCTCCAGTATAATTGATATTGTGTCAACCGAACGTCTACCTAAGTACTGTGAAATACCTAAGTAGTGTGAGCCGACCGCCTACCGCTACCCCTCCCGTATTGCTACTAAAGTTCATAAATCTCATGCACTATTCTAAGATCTTCTCCATTCTCCACAAAACACACAGGCTGCCCCTTCAGTTGAAACCTATGGAATGTTACTTCTCATATTTACTTCACAGACTTTATATCACAAGAGAAACAATATATTTTTTTAATATCTACAATAAAAGATCAAGAAAAATTTTTTTACGATAATATAGTAAATATCGAATCGCAACTTACCATTCAGTTGGTGAATTGTCGGCTCGGACGTCTTCATACGCGGCGCGTATCGTGTCGCGGTCGAGACCCGTCGTCATGGTAACCTGGAGCAAAATGATAAATTAGATACGAATATTAGAAAATTATTAATTATTCTGCTAGATATTTATAGGTATATGCTATTGGAGACATGTGAAACCAAAATTTGGTGCTTATCTGCCAGACAAGGAGGAGAACAAGTAGTGAAACGTGCACTCAGTTTTTAAACAACTCATGCACTCATTGCACTCCATATGCGTTTATGTATAATTCTATACCAATATTATAAAGCTAGAGGCTACCGTGCCAATTTTATTCCTAAGAGTAAAATACATAGTCCAATTTGACTTCAATGATGCCTGAATATTTCTATGTATTTGTAACGGGACTATTACAAAACAATAGTCCAAATAGGCTATATGAAGTTAACAACCATCGCTTCTTTTTCCAGCAATACATAGTCTATGGCGCCAGCAAATAAAAAAAACCTACAAATAAATATCCAGATAAACATTGACATAGTCCAAATATGTATGTATATGTAATCGCTTTAATATTGCCGACTTTAACTGGAAACGTAGATATCATTTATTAGACGAAATGTAAGTAACTTTGATTCCTAGATAAGATTTAATCATAATAAGATAAAAAATAGTGATAATCTAAGTTGATTCGTACATTAGGAAGTTTGTCTGTTCAAATTCGCCAACTTAAGGAATTGGTTCAGAAAAAAATGTAGATGAATTGAGTATATGCTACAATTACAAATACAAAATAATGTTTTACTTAACATCATGTTTTGCAACTACTTAAACAAAGAAATATAAAATTTCAAGAAGACATATACAATTTTTTGAACGCAGCAGGACTCGAACCTGGGCCCTCTTGCGAACCGTGTAACAACCGTGTGAACTCAAGAGGGCGCGGGTTCGAGTCCCGCTGCGTTCCAAAAAAAATTATATTTTTTCTTTAAGTATTTTTTCTATTCTCAGTATAGTTTAAAATCTTTAAAAGTCATAAAAATAATATACAATAACTTATAAATAATTTATTCTTCTGCTGAAAATCGAAGCCGCGCTTATTTTCCTACAATGCAACATCTCTTACAAAAGCCGTGGAAACGAAACTTTTAAAATGCTCTCATAATTATTCGCTGCTCCGTAAGGCAACTGGCAACAACACTTAATGAATAATTGCTACTTGTCAATATAATTACATTATATCACACGACGATGTTCTGCACATGGACTTATACGGGGGTGGTAGTCGGTTCGACTTTTTATAAATGAACAAGCAGATGGACAATCTGAGATCAATATAATATATACTAAGACGCAATATATATTTTTGGAGGGGGAAAAAAAATATACATACTACCTATATATTTTTTTCTCCTCCAAACACTTATTAATGTCAAAAATGAGTAAAGATAGAGAATTTTAACACTAAATTCTAGATCCTCTCGATAACCTAAAGACGCTTGGTTCAAGATTACACGTCATAATATCAAACAAAGACAAATCTGTAACAAAGTTCCCAGTAAACTGATACACTAAACGCACCATATAAGCGACGCTCTATGCTTTAACACGACAAAAACTACCATTTCTCGATATAAAAGCCCAACTTGGCGTACATTTTTTGCCTCATTAGAAAACTAATGTACGCGCAGTCAACGAGTCGTCGATCACATTCTGCACGACGGAACGCATGTCGCCGGCCAATATGGATATTTAATGACGGCAAAAATTGTAATTGATAGTGTTGTTCATATTAATTGTTAGTTATCTACCAGATACCAGCTCCAGCTCTTGATCACAAATTATTTTACTCGAAAAACACAATGTTTTAAATATAATGACTATCCTGTCCTTTCTTGTCCTCTGCAAAATTTTGGGATATCCCTGCTTCTAAGTATTGTCTTCTCAAAGACCCATTATGACTATCCTCTCCTTTTCGTCTCTATCAAATTTTTGGGATATCCTTACTTAAGTGTTTCGTTACTCCTCCTTAAGGTTTGTACCTGTATAATTTCGGTCGTATGCTGTTTGTTACAAGGTAACAAAAGTGTTATATATAAAGCTATTGCTATTTAGAACGTCATGATCATTCATAAGAACGAATGGAAATGTTTTAAAGTGAGTGAAAATTGAAAATTGTGACGCTATCATCGTCTTACAGCTTAAACTTAACAATATGGATACACTACATCTATATCTGCCCAAACCCCGAATAATATGACACGAGACCAAAAACAAACTCTACAAATTATTATTAAATAAAGATTTGAACGTCTGACCATAATATAAAATTATATATTTAATGTTTTTCAAATCTTCATACATTCAGTGAACAGCCACCTTTATCTCTGCATAGCTGCATACCATCCTTTCACTGTGCGCGATAAAAAGCGTAATTTTTTGTAATTAGCGCCTCTTGTTAGCAGCCGAGAGTTCGACATTAATGTTAACTAATATATTTTCATTTATCAATTATGGGAGTTGCTAAATAATTAAGTGTTTGAATTTAAATATTTATATTAATTTTGTTTTATTATGGTAAAAGAGGTAAAGGGAGATCTCAAGGTCACGTAAAAAGCATGAGGAGTCCTCGGAGAGCGAGTATGAAGAGTACAGAGGACGAGAAGAGGTATGTAGGGATCGCAGCGTTTGGCGCTTCGTTGTCTTTAACTATCCCGCCAGGGATGAAACTTAAAGCTATGTACATAATTATGGAGAGGTGAAACCAGAGAAAATAATACAATCCGGTACTTCTTCGTCTTACTGGTACGACACATATCCAGGTCCTAACGAGACCATCCAGTGTACACTGTATTGTAAAAGATCAACTCAGCCTTTTTTCTCTTCTACTTAACACTTACGGCCAATTTCACAAGTTACGGATAAAGCTCTAGCTAATAATCTGGTAGTTAAAGCTGTCTACCATATTAAAGCTGATATTTCAAACAGGTCTTTATCAACTAGATATTTCTATCTGAGACCTGTGAAATTAGATTTGCTATTTATTCCAGACAAGTAACATATTAATTAATATAAAACGAGGACCGTCGTGGCACAGAGGCGTGAGCGTCTGCCTGTAAACGCGACTGTTTGTGGGTTCAATTCCCACTCCGGGAAGATGGATTTTCTATTTCCATTTTCTTCGCTCTGGAAACTAGGCAAAGGGCGGCGTTGAGTTCCGCCACTCAACACGCAATGCCTCAAAAAGGCAGAAAGTGGGGACAAAGAAGGCAGGGACTAAGCAACGGAGTGTCTTAACACTAGGTTTGTATGATTCCTGCAGTACCCGCTGCCTACCCTGCCATGTGTGGGATAAAGTGTGAAGCTAAAAAGAAAGTAACATATTTCTTATCAGGGACTTTATCAGTTAGTGGTGAAACCAGAACCACCTCAATTGATTCTTCAGATGATAATTTTAAATTTAAGATGGACGTTGCATATTTGATAATGTCTATAAATACCTAAATTACATTTCTAGCTAATGATTAAAAAAGTAAATAAAAGTAATCAAGACCTTAAAGCCTTTTGATAAATATTTTTAAATATTAAGAATTTTGTCCGAATAATTAATACAAATTGTGATAACAGATACTTAACTAATAAAAAACCAATAATTATAAATATATTGATAAAATTAAAGATCAAAAATTATAGTTATAAAAGATTGATATCGTACTTAAGTGATTAAAGAGTGGAAAATAAAACCTTTTCATAAATACTTAAAGGAAACACATAAAAAACGCAGCAGGATTGAACTAGCACCCTCGTGCGAAACCGAGAGGGCAAGAGGGCGCGTGTTTAAATCCCGCTGCTTTCAAATGTTATATGTTTTCCTTAAGCTTTTTTCTATCTTTAGTGTGGATTAACACTTTAAAAATCATAAAAATATTAAAACTTATTCATATCTAAAATACATTTTACATTATAGTATAGATTTTTATTTTAAATCTAAAAATACTACTAGAAGGTATACATGACTTCAGTACATATCAGTTATTTCAAGAAATAAAGGTTATTGCAGTCGTTAAACTTTTATATTTCCATTATTTTTCGATCATAATTCAGTATTAGTACTGAATTATGATCGCAATTACTTCTAATTACTTTGACTTTAGAAAACAGTATCGAAGATACTGGAGGGAGGTCAAGTAAAGCATGAAGATTCCCCGGAAAGCATGTATGAAGAGGTTAACGACAGTGGAAGCGACAAAAGAGGTATGCAGAGACCGAGACGCGCTCCGTTCTCTCTGACTACCCCGCTAGGGATAAACCGAGAAGCATGCATATGTTATTATTAGTAAATTATCTAGGTAGGTATTTGATTATCAATTTTGATGATATAAAAAATCTAAATATTTATATTTCAGTTTAATTTCTCATTAAAAAATAATACAAAAATAAATAATTATTATAATTCATTATAAAACTTGATGATGATTATCACAATACCTATATTATTTATGGAACCGTTTTAATTGTGCACACTTACGAGTTTTGGTTTCAAATTTTACATTTGCTGCCGTTCTAAAGATATCGAAAAGGCGAATTAGGGTAAAAATATAGCCGATGTTAGAACTTGAATAGTTCAATTGATAAATGATTAAACAAATTCTACACGTTAGCCGATGCTTGAAAGACATTTGCGCGCGCTTTGTTGAGTCTCAAAAATTCTGTCACTTAACAAAAAGGATTTCAAAAGATGACAAAAAAGATAAAATTACAATGTACCACCAATTACAAAGTAAATGTAATAAATACCCTGGAAGATCCAGAAAATCCTGAA
Organism: Dione vanillae; assembly: GCA_037178615.1. Taxonomy (NCBI): domain Eukaryota; kingdom Metazoa; phylum Arthropoda; class Insecta; order Lepidoptera; family Nymphalidae; genus Dione; species Dione vanillae. Next base: position 70,375 of record JAZFAU010000265.1, read on the forward strand.
TGACAAGAGTCCACATCCCGAACACCCTCACTCTTCACGGAATCATCTTCTTTGCCTTCCTTCACGATCGCAAACAGTTCATCTATTCTACATTTCAATACATTAACATCATTATTCACTGTCCGTCCGTCTGCTAATATTTCATCGAAACGGGATATTTTCTCCGAAAACTGATTTAATATTTTCCTTAATTCGTCTACGTTTTTACTCAAAATGTCAAATTTGGTTATAATACTGCTCTGGCTTGAGGACAGTTTGTCTATATGTTCCTGTAGGCGTTCGTAAGTATTTTCAATTTGGTCGGTTTGGTCCGCCATTTTGTTGGTCAATCCGCTTTATAATTTGCACATTATATTTAGCGTTTATTGAAATTCTTAATATTTTATTATTACAATAAGTATTGGATTTGACGTTTAATTTTTTTCAAATTGCATCTGTCATTCAGGTCTATATTTTTTTTCTATAAATATATGTAAATTAATTAGAGAAGTTTTTATGTATAATTAATGCTGTATATACTTTGGATTTAAATGCAATATAATTTTAAAATATATTTTTAATATTTTTCTAAATTATAATATAATAATATGATAAAAAAATATTTTCTCTGTACAGAATATAAAAAAAAACTTAACATTTCGACTTAAGACTTCAGTTAGTAGTAAATTTGCTACTAACAACGCTAAGTTGTTTCCGTTATAATAAGAAACGCGAATCATAATATTATGGCTAACTCGCTAAAGTTATCTGTATCGTTACAAATATCAAATAATATTTGATTATTGCAGCACTTATGTGAATCACATAACACATGTTTTAGTAGTTTAATGATTTATTACACAATATTTGTGTATTTTTTTACTTTATTGTACACCACAGAACCTATTGAGGCCGTCGTGGCGCAGTGTCTGACTGTAAAGGCGGATATTGTGGGTTCGATTCTCACTCGAAGAGAATGAATTGCTTTAATTATCTCGCTCTAGTAACAAGATTGAGTTCCGCCACTAAATATGCAATGTCACAAAAATTGGACGGAATTTTTTAATGAGCTGTCTTGACAGCATTTTATTTATCTCACATATGCATATATTATAAAGCTATTTTTATATGTTGCTCTAAATTTGAATACAAATCAAATACAATGTAAAAAAATATAAAGTTACTTACATAAATTTTAAAATATATAAAGGAAAAAAGGCGATTTTACGCAATTTTAATAGTCAGTAGTTAAGCATATTTATATTTCTATTTTTATTGACAATGCTTCCAAAACTTTAAGTATACTGCAAGTAACAAATTTATATAACAATAGGTTTGAAGCTGCACCTATCCGATGTCAGCGTGTTCGTGTGAATCGCGTTCGTTACGAAATTTTATATCTATGACATCATATTGCAAGTCTTCGATTTTCTGCGATCATATTTACTGCATAATAGCAGTGTAGAAAATAAAACTTATTGTCAAGACACTCTGTCGCTTCTCATTTACCACATATATTTTTCTCCTTAGCGAGAAATGAACCCACGACTATGGCGTTTACAATAACACAATATCCCACTGTGCAACGATTGTAATTCCTAAGAAATGTAATGTAAAAAATTACCACTTAAGAAACGTCAATCGAAATTAAACGTGAATTGTCAACGAAATACGAAAAAATTATCGATTTCTATTTGATAATCGATATTGAGTTTTGTAAGAAGATAAAAAGTATTCAAACGATTAATTCTTATTTTGTTTAAACTGACCTATTGTTTAAGTAAGATCTGTGGTCTTAAATTTCATTTTTTGTTAATAATATCTAGCAATGATCGAAACGAAATTAAATTGGTTGCCGTATTTGTACATTTTTCTTATTTGTTACAAATGCTTTGTATATGTTTTAAGTCTTCAATGAAGGATTTTAATTTTTTTTACCTTCACGCGTTATCCTGCACATGGCAGGGTAGGCGTAGGGAACTGCAGGAACCATAAGAACATAGTGTTAAGACACTCCGTTTCCAGTTTTCCGCCTTTTTCTAGGCATTGTGTGGCGGAATTCAACGTTGCGTTTTTTTCATATTGTGTCCTTATATAAATTTAAATAATTTTCCTGGATAAGGTCCTATGTCCAGTTGTAGGCCGTCAAAAGGTATGATAATAACGAACTAATTTTATTAGTAATAGCTAAGCAAGTTTTTCTATGGGAAGAAGTGTCAAATCAAGATTTTTATTATTACGAGTATATCAAGTGAAGCGAACGGGATACAGTGAGCGAAGCGAGCTTAAAAGTCTAAGGGCTAGTTTCACTACTTGTTGATAAAGTCCCAGATAGGGAACCTATCTGGATAAACAACAAATTTTAGTTTCACAAGACTCAAATACAAATATCTAATAGATAAAAACGTGATAGTTAATATCATCCTTTATCTAGTCGACAGCAGTTAACGCCGCTTATTATATGAAACTATCTGTTACTCACGAAACTGGCCATAAAACTTGGTACTCAACTCAAAGGTTTATCCATTTAGCTTATATTGTTAGGAAGGATGTCAGATTAGCTTATATAATCAAACTATAAATAATAATTCATTGTCTCGTTTGATGTCGCTTGAAACGGAAGTGGTTAACTTATTAGTAAATAAGAGATAGTGTGTTGTACAGTTATTGTTTCAATTTATTCCAAGCTACTTACTACTCAATAGCCTATATATAGTGTATATTATTATTATTTTATATTAGGAAGCCAAAGAGTTTATTTACTTGAGCGCGCTGATCTCAGGAACTTGATAGACGCCATGACGGTTTCCATCGAATATGGCTGCGTTCAATTTTTTCTATGTTTTCTTTAAGTATTTCTTCTATCCTTAGTGTGGATTAACATTTTTAAAAACTTTAAAAACTTTTTTCATGCTATTAAGTCTTTTATTTTGTTGTATTACTTGTAAATTAAGAATACGTCACATAATTCTTAATTCTTTCTATTTCTTTATGACAGCATAGCGTTATTATGTACAAATGTATAAAAAATAATAAAAAAATATGTAGGGACTAAATTAAAAAAAATTAAAAATAGATTGCTTCATACTATTTTCCAATAAAGCAGTGTAGGCAAATGAAACTGATATGAAGACACTTTATTCTCTACTCTGCTCCCAATATTCGAGACACTACGTATAATTTATTTTTTTTATATCTTGCGTAATCCCTGCTTGCTTGCTATTCTCTTCTCTTTTTCTTTTTTAGAGGTATTGCGTATTGAGTGGCGGAACTCAACGCCGTGCTTTGCCTAGTTTCCAGAGTGAAAAAAATAGTAATAGAAAAGTCCATCTTCCCCGAGTGGGAATCGAACCCATCTACCGTCGCGTTTATAGGCGGACGCTACGCCTCTGCGCCACAACGGTTCTGTTATTATTTAAATCTCGAACATATTTCAAATTTAAACCCACAACTGTCGTCCCTATAGGAGCAAGCTGTACCATTACGCCATAACGGCTTCAATCCTTTACATACAAATTAATATATTTAACTTCCCTCGCGACATCGTTTAGGAATGTTTAGTCATATTTAATTTGGGTCAATATACACGAGTTTCCTGTTTACGTCTACAGGACAATGCACGTTATGAGCTTAATATATATGTATATATAAAATTGGAATGTCGGTCTGTGATTTTGAAATGGGTCCCCTCTTATTCCTTCGTATTGCAGACTAGAAAAGAAATATGGTAAGATGACAAAGTGCGGTGTTATGTTCGTCCACTCCGCCACGCGCAATATCTCGAAAATTAGCCAAAGAGTAGAAATGGTAGATTTTCATTTAATTTAGCATCACCAATCATTTTTGTTTCCAGCAAGTAATGTATCTGAGGCCACTGATGCAAATACGACTTTCGGAGTTATGCTCCGCCATTAAATAGGCATATATATCTCAAATTCGAGCGGCAAGTGATTAACAATATCAGATGTGAAATTAAAATGGAGTGAAGTTTTAAAAAATCAATCCTATCTACAAGAAAATGGACTAGGATTTGAATATATACATCCTTTCCTTACTATACATTTGCTATATGTTAATGGCAAAGTAACGTCTGTATACATTTTAATTATTTAAATGCGCACTTTGAACGCAAAGGGCAGAAAATAAACGTTTAACTTCGCTCCCGCCGCTGCTTTCAAATGATTTTAAACGGTAACTCTGCAAAGCTACTGTGCAAATAAAATAAAAATTATACCTACATATTATAAAACTATATATAACATTAAAAAAATATATATGAGGACCGTCGTGGCGCAGAGGCGCAACGTCTGCCTGTAACGCGACGGTTTCTGGGTTCGATCCCCAGTCGAGGAAGATGGATTTTTCTATTTTCATTTTCTTCGCTCTGGCAACTAATGCAAAGCGCGGCGTTGAGTTCCGCCACTCAACACGCAATGCCTCGAAAACGGCGGAAAGCGGGGATGGAGTAAACAGGGACTAAGTAACGGAGTGTCTTAACACTAGGTTCGTATAGTTCCTGCAGTTCCCTCTGCCTACTCTGCTATGTGCGGGATAAAGCGTGAAGCTAAAAAAAAATTTGCTGGTATCAAGAGAATATGATATCAATTTGTTATTTTGAAGTATGATTGGAAAATATAATTTTTCGCTATTTATTTTGTTAAAAATAAACAGTATGTAAAATCTGGACTATTAACATTATTATCATTGTTTTTAAAATCCTTCTATATACTATTTCTTTTTTAGCGGACACTTTTCGATATAGTGGTACTCCATAGTTCTACTCCATAAGCTTAAATTAAAAAAAGTAAAGCCAGATACAGATAATAAATATAAATATAACATTAGGTCAATATACCTACGTGAGATTAAAAATACTCGCACACGAGTTGAATGTACGCACTGTGTTTTGATGAAACGGTTTTAAATCTTAATATATATGTACAGTGTACAGTATTAATGAACTTCCTTTCTTTATACCACGACGAGGATGTATTTCAATATTTATTTTAAGAATATTTTTACTGGGAACAGTTTTCCCTAATTTTTTTTTTGTGGAAAGAAATCAATATTATTTAAAAACAACAATGTTTATGTTGCTCGCGTATAGCAGAATAGGCTTAGTGTCAAGACACTCTGTCCTCTTTCGTGACGTTTAGTGTTAAGAGGCCGGAACTCAACGCTACGCTTCATCTTGTAACCAGACCAAGGAAAATGACTATGTACCATTTTGCCTTCGTGGAAATCGAACCCACAATCATTCAATTTACATTGACACACTACCACTATGTAACGAACATATAACTATGTGTTAATAGTCCATATCAATATATAATATGTTAATATGTTAAATAAAAGCCATTTAAAGTTGATTAATTACATCGCAGTTTCAACAGTACCAGCATTTCCTTGCAGTTAAGAAGATATTTTGACAAAAATTAAAATTAAAATGTAAATGGTTCCCCCTCTACATATTATGATCGTTTTGTACTCAAAGTATTTATTACGTAATAAATAAAACCATGACTCTTAATAAAACTTTGCATGGAATATAATGGGGTTAAAAAAATTGGACTGACATTTGTATTATTTGTAAATTATATTTTTTTAGCTTCACACCTTATCCAGCAGATAACAGGGTTGACAGAAGGAACCGTGGGAATCCAGTGTTAAGACTCTCCGTTCCCTTCTTTCCGCTTTTCTTTGGTATTGAGTGGCGGAACTCTTTGCTTAGTCGCCAGAGCGAATAGTCTCAAAATTGAAAAGTCCATCTTCCCCGAGTAGGAATCGAATCCACGAACTGGTTATATGTTCAGATACAGTATAAAGCTTAAAGCATTTTGAAATATTCGTTCTACTTAGTACTTACTGCCAACTTGCGATCACAACCACAAGTCTCAACAGATACTTGATAATTTTTTGAAAAAAATATTAGAATTGATTAATAAATTAAAGCATGAAATAAAAATAATACAATTATATTAACAGATAAATAATTTTTATCAATTTATTGTATATTTGATTATCTATTCATTTATATTTTAAAAAAGAAAAGAAAAATGGAATGTCTTAACACTACGTCCTCTGGTTGTCAGCTATTTGTAGTAGACTCATGTGAGAAAGCACCCTAACGTTGAAAACATTTATCGTGATAAAAAATGTTCAAGATATCAGCGCATTCAATCAAATAAATATCCCAGTTATAAATTTAAATATAAATTGTGAAATGTAAACTATATAATTGTTACAAAATCAAAAAGCATGTTTGACATATGGCGGTTCATTTATTTCAAGCGAATTTGTGTAATTGTATGTCGATCGCCTTATTTGGGGTGCGTGCTACTTGGTATTGGTGTTGCTGGGTCATGGTTACATCTTGCTTTATAATTTTTGTGTAGAATTAAATGCCGCGTTTGTCCTATCTCCAGAGCAACGGAATGAAAAAAACTCTAACTGATTTAATTCATGCGAATTGAACTCGCACACATCGGTTTACATATAGGTACTAAAGTAATAAATATCTAAGTTAACTGTAACATGTCATATAAATTCAAATAATATAATATCTTCATCTTCTGTTATAGATACATAAAAATGCGAGAACTTATTTCAACTTAACGCTTTATATCGCTTACATCTGGGTTGGCAGGAACCGCCGGAACCATAAGAACTTAGTGTTAAGATACTCCGTTTCCTGCTTTTGCGTTTTCTTAGCTTATAGTATTGACTGACGAAGTTCAACACCGCGCTTACGTAGTTACGTAGTTAATCCATCTATCACTCATAGGAATCGAACCCACAAACCGTCGCGTTCACAGGCAGACGCTGACCGTCCGCGCCACGACAATCCTCAATGTGATTTTTGTTATTAATTTCATTTTCAGAAGAGAAGAAAGAAAGAAATTTTAAGAAATTTGTACTTTGATAAAAATAAATTATATTCTTACATAGTGATCTTTCTTGTTAATTAACACATTGAGTTCTTAACGTTGTAACATAGTACAGTAATATAAGATAATTTTATAGTAGCAGGGGATTCGAACCCGCGTCTATTTCGCTTATTATTAATTTTACAAGAAGAAGAAGCAACAACAAACTATATATAGGATCATAATCGTATACATTTTCGTACACCAAATATGGGTTTACAAGAGTTCAAAAAACCTGTGGCATTCTTAGCACAAGGCATTGCCCTACTAAAGATTTATAATGTAAAGTTTAGCATGCATGATCTACATGTGCATAGTTATTCACCTCGACAATAACCCCCAAAAGGCATATGATTTATTTGGCTTTAATGATTTACACGTTAGTGTGTACGCTGAACGCTCAAAACGATCGTCTTCTTTTAAGGAAATTCGATATTTTCATTAATGTAAATGTAAGTTGTATTTTGGATATTATTTATAATTTTGTGTCTTTTGTATATTGGTAAATGTCTTCGAATGTTTTGTTCTATTTTATGTACAAAACAGTTAAACTCAAATATATACACAGCACTATAACTTATATGATACGAGTAGTATTGTAAAATTTTAATTAAAAGAAGAATTATTTTTATATACAAATTAGTTTGTTATTAAATAAATTTAAAAAAATGTGAAAAGTATAAGTGTAATATATATAATATATATACTATTATATAATAACCTCATGTTATAATAGTCTAATTTGAAAATGATAACAAAATTGTAATTTCGCTTATTACGGTAGAGTACTACGTAACGTTCCGCCACAATTATTTTATAGTCAATGACTTTTTATAATAATATAAAAAGACAATCTTTAAATTTAATATATATATATATATATATATATATATATATATATATATATATATATATATATATATATATAAAGACAATCTTTAAATTTAATATATATATATATATATATATATATATATATATATATATATATATATATATATATATATATATATATATATATATATATATATATATATATATATATATATATATTTCGGTATATAGGTTTTGTATAACTGTACTTGTATTAAATCTGTGATTTTTATGTAATTATTTTAAAGTCAACTCAACTAATTACCATATATAGGAGTACGGTGGCAAGTTTAGTACTATAATACGCTGACACGTCATACCCGTTTGGTTATATAATGGTAACGCAATAATAAACGTTTACTCTAACAAAATTGTCACGCATGGCTGACGGCGAAACTGAAAGTGCTAAAATTTAACGCCCCAGGTACTACAGTTAAGTAATGATCTAGTGATATTGTACTTGAGTGGTTCCTATAATATATATATATATATATATATATATATATATATATATATATATATATATATATATATATATATATATATATATATATATATATATATATGAAGAGGCCAAAATTCAACATATGTTTTTTATTTATATTATACTTCTTTTTTGTGGTAGGTATTTGCATTTATTAAATATTTTTTATGTTAACGCGTTAATGTGGTACAACGTACAACAGCATTTATATTTAAACAGAGAGGGAAGCTAATTTTACCCTCATGTGGTATGGAGAAAGGATCATCCAAAATTAACTCCCCCTGACCTCGAACTTTAAGTGCATTTGGATCATTGCCAGCTTCGAATGACTTATAATACGAACACATAATTATAACATAGTAATATAAAAAAGAAGTATATACGTTTATAACTTCATGTAACTTCGCTCTAAAAACAAGATAAAGGGCGGCGTTGAGTTCCGCACCTCAAACATCTTATTTGCTTAACACACACTCACACACATATATATATATATATATATATATATATATATATATATATATATATATATATATATATATATATATATATATATATATATATATATATATATATATATATATATATATATATATATATATGCTTCGAATATTTTTAAATACTGAAACTTTATTCTAAATTTAAACTTTGGAGCTGAACAATAAATTCCATTGTCTGTTTTATTTTTTAAAACGACAGTTCCGACGGTTTCGCTTTGTACAGGATAACAAAGATCGACTCGCTTAGTATCTATTTTTTTTTTGATAAAAAATTTTACATAAACTGAATGAAATGAAGGACTGTTGTACAGTGCTTTTTTATTATATTTATTATTTCATATTTTTTTCTAATAAATATAAATTAAAATTGCATTAAGTAATATATGACCGACTATTGCTATATTTTTAAAGTTTTAAAATTCAATTTCAAGCAAAATGAGCATTAATGCGGTTTTGAAAGCCATATTTTCTCATATAAAAAGCACAGCGCCAGGTCATCGCACCGAGACGAACAAAAGAGGCTTTGTGGACCACATGTGAGAAAGTATTTCCGGGTTTTTTGAATGCCTCTAGAGAAACTGAAACAAGCTATGCTCAGGGATATAGAACAGTGATAAGAAATCTTTTTTTTTTCTTGTCCTGGTATATGTATTTGTATCGGCTGTTTACTGTCAAGTCTGTGTCAATATTTTTAAATTACTTTTTAAAAAAACATAATGATGTGTTATCTGCAATCGTATAATAAGTAAAATATTAAGAAGTAGGTTTTAATATCAGAAGAAGACGTAGAGAGTAATATAAACTTGTTTATATGTACATTAGAAACTCGATTAACCGGACTAAATGTTGTTGTAAGGCATTCGGATAATCGAAACTACATACATATATACTATACCTACCTATATGAACAAAATCGTCTAATCGAGTTTTGATGCGAGTACATAATACTATGCATACAAAATCGATGTTTTGTTTCAATTTTTTTGTCAAAAAAATTTCTAAACTAACATTAATTTCCTTTTTTAGTAATTGTTTACAAATACTTGTTGTAATTTGTAATTTAATTCAATTTTCCCTGTAGTCCGGATAATCTCGAATTCGTATAATCGAGTTTCTACTGTATTAATATTTTCATTGGCAGGATATTACACCAATTGAGACGCGAAGCTTTCACGTTATTTCCATTCCGTTAAAATTAAATTATGACGAAGCGACTTCTGCATCCGAATACGCCAAGTCATAGCTATATTTGCAGACGCTATAAACGCTGAATGCCACATTTTATTAACTTTAATAACGCAAATTTTAAAGCTCTCTTATATAGTATTTAAATACTGATTTTATCTGTAGAACGATATTTTATTTATATCGTTGACATTTGATAGTAAAAACTTTTTAATTCCACCAGAAGAGGATGGATTTTGCGTTGAGTACGGCCACTCAATATCATACCTTAAAAAGGTGAAGAGCGAGGAACGGAGTATGTCAGTCATAGTTCTTGCGATTCCCTCTGTCTACCCTACTGAGCAGGATAAAACGTGAAGATATAATAAAAAACATACACTAAAATTCAAAGCTGCAAATATTTCACAATAGCTGTTCAAGAATAAAGTTAAATTTCAAATGGTAGAAATTTAAAGTTAGTATACGAAAAATATTAAATATATATTACAAGTTAATTACATATTTATATATCTGTAACAAAGTAATGGAGAACGTTTACAGCTATATTTATAGCTTGATTTAATTTCACATGATTAAACCTAACTGTAGCAGCACACTGTACAGGCTAATGAACATTAATTTCACTTATATTTTATTATAAAAATATTAAATATGAGGGCCGTCGTGGCGCAGACGTGTAGAGTCGGTCGGTTAACGCGTCAGGTTGTGGGTTTGATTTCCACTCGGAGAAGATTTTACAAGTAGGTAAAGGGCGGTGTTGAATTGTCTTAGCTTGGTTCCTACGGTTGCTGTGGCTCCCTCTGCATACTGTAATATAGGCGGTACAAAGTGTGAAGCTTAAAACACTTTCTGCCTATTTCGAGGCATTGCGTGTTGAGTGGCGGAACTCAACGCCGCGCCTTGCCTAGTTTGCCAGAGTGAGAAAATGGAAATAGAAAAATCCATCTTCCCCGACTGGGGATCAAACCCAGAAACCGTCGCGTTACAGGCAGACGTTGCGCCTCTGCGCCAGGACGGTCCTTTCGAACTGCGTGTAAAAAATAAATATTTGTCTGATTTAGCTATACAAATTGCGGCGATGAGTTACGTTAAGTCAAGAAGTAATATCTCCTAAATACTGGAGGATGTGGAAAACACCTCCTTGAGGAACCCTCACATTTTCACAACATGTCTAAGAGATATAAGTAAGTACGTACTTTCTAATTGATATTAAATGTTGTCTGAACTCCTCTCATCATGGCCCCGCGCCATTAAAAAGCATTTTAACCACTACTGTCTTGTCTCTACAATTACTGTAGGGTACTTTTCATTTTATTCTGAGGCATAACTAATTTTTTTTAACTAACCTTTAAATGCAGCTTCGTTTACATTGTGTATTATATATAGGTGTGTGTATATGTGCGTGTGTGTATGTATGTGTGTCTGTGTGTGTGCGAGTGTGTGTGTGTATGTTCTTTGTGATATAACTTACTTATGTATGTGTACATGTATTTTGTTACGTACGTTGACTACGTACGTCTACTGAGGTAATTATAAAACTCCTCCGTGTGGGATTCGAACCCACACACGTAGTGCTTGCAATCAAACACACTGCACCACGACAACCTCAATGATTAAAAGCATTTAAATAATTTTTATTCGATGTTGAAGTGTGCCACTTAATGCTTTAAAAACAGGGAACGTAGTGCCTTAACACTAGGTTCCCACTGCTCTTGCAGTTTCCTCTGCCTATTCTGCTAAGAGCGGGATTAAGCGTGAAGCTAAAAAAAGTAAAATAATCGTGATATTTAATTTTTAGGCATAAAATATGTACATCAAAAAGCCGAATAACCAGTTGTAAATGTTCTGTAAAAGGGTCACAATTAAATATCGTAAGTGACCTCCAGTGACAGCATCGACCTAATTTTCAGCAAAATGTTTACATTGAAGGCTGTCTTATTTTTAAACGTGAGCAACATTGGCAAATATTTATATCGGAGATTTCGGATTTAAATCAGTAATCGATACTCGATGCAAAATGGACGCAAGATTAATTAGATACTACTAAAGTAAAAATTTAAATATTTTTTGTTAAAATGCCTCGTAAAAAAGTGGAAAGTAGGAACGGAGAAAACAGGGACTAAGCATTGGAGTGTCTTAACACTAGGTTAATGTGGTCGTTGCAGTTCCCTCTGCCTATCCTGCCATGTGCGGGATAAAGCGTGACGACATAAAAAAAACTGATACTGACAGAAAACGTGTTTTAATATTTTTCAAGCAAATCCATTTGTTTTCAATTGAACTGTTGAAGTTCGAAAATCTGCTATAATTTTTATCTATCTTTAAAAGCTTCATTTCACATTCAATTTTAAAACTAGAAATTTTACTAATTTCAATTAATCTAATTCTAAATCTTAATTAACCTATACTTAAATCGATGAAAGCATCAAAATAAAACAAGAAAATATATTTTTTTTATAGCTTCACGTTTTATCCCGCACATGGCAGGGTAGGCAGAGGGAACTGCAGGGACCGTGGGAACCTAATGTTAAGACACTCCGTTGCTTAGTCCCTGCTTTCTCCGTCCCCGCTTTCCGCCTTTTAGGTATTGCGTGTTGAGTGGCGGAACTCAACGCCGTGCTTCGCCTAGTTTTCCAGAGCAAAGAAAATGGAAATAGAAAAATCCATCTTCTCCGACTGGGGATCGAACCCAGAAACTGTCGCGTTACAGGCAGACGTTGCGCCACAACGGTCCTCACATAAAAATATCTAAAATAAAAAGTAAAAAAAATACGTATATGAAAATGAAAATTTTAAAGATACTGTGTTTTCAAAAGTATGATGATTCTTTAAAAGGTAACGACGCATGAGTTTCGATTTTTGACAAGTTTATTTTTTCTTTCAAATACACATTTGTGCCAGTAACAGCTTTCAAAATGTCTAATAACAGTCTACAGATATTATAAAAGTAAATTGTAATAAATAAAATTTGAAAATTTTTATAGAGGTAAAAATTAAGTTTATTTGTTTTATATCTTTACGCTTCCCGCTCATAGCAGGGTAAGCAGAGGCGACCGCAGCACCGCTACTCTCCGTCTTTTCGAGGCATTGCGTGTTGAGTGACGAAACTTAACGCCACTCTTTGCCTAATTACCAGAGCGAAAAAAATCGAAGACATCCATCTTCCCCGAGTGGGAATTGAACCCACAGACCGTCGCGTTTGCAGGCTGATTCTACGCCTCTTTACCCAACAGTCCTCGTTTGTGTTTGTGTTATCATTGTTCTATATTATTTGTGTAAGCGATTTAATTGCGCACACGTAGAGTTTTAAAGACATTGAAAAGGTGGATTGGTAAAAAACATAGCCGATGTTCGAACTTGAGCAATTCAATTAATATTTGATTGAACAAATTCTACATATAAGCCAAATCGATTGACATTTGACCTATGACATTTGCGCGCGCTTTTTGTCAGTGTCAAAAATTCTATCTTTTAACAAAAAAAGATTTTTAACTTTACCATCACTAAAAATTGTTAACTAATCTATACGTGTGAGGGGGAACTCACTAGTATATACTAATATATAGACTTACGCTACCCCGACGACATTTTTCAGTACCAGTCGCGTAAACTCGGGGTATATTACTGTACTGTACATATTATTTGTGCACATCTCTTTATAGAGCAATGCCATGTTAAGTGCATTATTATCTTTACAACAGATAAAACAGACTATACTATCTGTGGGATTACAATAATCCACCATACTTAAATATTACATTTATATACTATATTTTACATAAAAGATCCTATTTTCATAAGTTTAAAAAATTTATAGTGATTTTATGAAGCTAAGTGTTGGTTTAGTTGAGCGTAATAATCTTAGGAACTAGGAGCTATAAATTGGATTTTTTATATCCGAGATAAATAGACTATTGTAGGCTAGACTATAGGCTAAACTTACGCCACCTTAATGTTTTCGACGTAATCCATACAAACTGCAGTCTTAAAATAGAAATGGGTCGTATAGAAATTTTAGTCATCTTCTACAAAGCGACTAGCGTGCATCATCGCAGGTGAAATTAATATTATTATATATACCCGTAGTAAAATACATTATTTTCTTAAATTGGGTAAAATTAACTTTTTAATTTTGTAGAACTAATGTTTATTATATATTAGATATAACACTTATTTATTTATATAAATAAGTGATATAATAATGAGAATTATAAATACTTATAATATACATATTGGTTTTACACCAAGAAGGAAAGGAAAAAAGGAACCGCTTGGAAGAGGAAATCGTAGAAATTGTAATAACAGTATGAACCTAGTGTTTTACTTTAGTCCCCACTATCCACCTTTAGAGCCATTGCGTGTTGAATTGCGGAACTCAACACCGCACTTTGCCTTGTTACGAGTGCGAAGAAAATGAAAATAACTCAACTCCCCAAGGAAATCGAACCCAGGAACCGTTGCGTTTAGACGCAAAAACTGCACGTGTGCGCCACGATGGTCTTATTTTATAAAATATAATAAGTCTTATTTTATTTGTATGCAAAGATATTAGTATTATACATACATTTTTTTAACTTATATTATCGTGTGAGAGTTATCATATGTCTATTAGTTCTGTCATTAAAGACGAGGGTCGTCGTGGCGTAAGCGATTGCCTGTTAACGCGACAGTGTGGAAGTTCGATTCCCACACGGGAATATGGATTTTTCTATTTCCATTTTCTTCGCTCTGGAAACTAGGCAAAACGCGCCGTTGAGTTCCGCCACTCAACACGTAATTCATCGAAAAAGGAGGAAAGTGGGGACGGATAAAGCAGGGACTAAGCAACAGTGTCTTAACACTAGGTTCCTATGGTTTCTGTAATAATATTATAAAGCGTAAATCTTAAAAAAGATATATATATATATATATATATATATATATATATATATATATATATATATATATATATATATATATATATATATATATATATATATATATATATATATATATATATATATATATATATATATATATATATATATATATATATATATATATATATATATATATATATATATATATATATATATATATATATATATATATATATATATATATATATATATATATTTCTCTTAACTCACATTATCGTGTGAGAGTTATCATTTGTCTGTTAGTTCTGTCTTTAAAGACATTACATTTACATTACAATCGCAATCATGTCGTTTATTAAATATCAATATTTAGTATTATCTAACAATATTGAGGTCCATTGCAACGCCACCATTGTCAATAATTTTGATTTATTTAGGCATACTTTAGAATTCGATTAGAAAATGGCTTCCATTTGCATTTGTGCATAGAAATAATGTGGCGGAACTTGTGTCTCGTACTGTCAAAGCAGGTACATAATGTATGTTACATTTAAACAAATCTCTATGTACAGTACTCTTTTTTCCATTTTTCAAACGTTCTACAGATAAAATATAAAAGCTTTGCACTCGTTAGTCAAAATATTTTTTTTTTTTAGCTTCACGCTTTATCCCGTACATGGCAGGGTAGGCAGAGAGAACCGCAGGAACCATAAGAACCTAGTGTTAAGACACTCCGTTACTTAGTCCCTGCTTACTCCGTCCCCACTTTCCGCCGTTTTCGAGGCATTGCGTGTTGAGTGGCGGAACTCAACGCCGCGCTTTGCCTTAAATGCCAGAGCGAAGAAAATGGAAATAGAAAAATCCATCTTCTCCGACTGGGGATCGAACCCAGTAACCGTCGCGTTACAGGCAGACATTGCGCCTCTGCGCCACGACGGTCCTATAATAAATATTTAATTAAATCTATTATAGCATTCATAATAAATATAAAAAATGACCAAATACTTAATTTAAAGATCGATACTTACAAACAAGTTTTTTTCATATATCTTATAGAGGTAGGTATGTGTAAAGTTTAAAGCTAAATAATGATCAATCCTATGTGAGTGTATGAGTAGGTGCGGGTCAATGACACGCGACTTGTATGAGAAACGATGTTCGAAATTTAAATTGTTACAGATAAAATAAAGCGTATGTTAATATGGTAATGGTATAGTTTTATTCAGGCTAAAGATATTGTAATTGAATAATATTTCGTATATACATATATTAAGTACGAAACATTATTCAGTGTGTCGAAATATTATTTGCCTAGTTGTTACTATTCATTTTATTCTAGTTGATTATTTAATATTTTTAAATAACAACGCTTTTTTTAGCTGTATGAAACCTAAATAACGCTGGTTAAATAAAACGTCAAAATATTTAATTCTTCTAAGTAAAAATCGAACTCGCTACTATCGTAAATTACATTTCACATAACAGTGGCTTCAATATTCGAGTAATAAGAAAAACAGTTTGTTCTTTTTAAAAAAAAGGTCTTATACAATTAGAACAAATAACAATTTAATAATTAATATTAAATATTTCAAATTAAAGATTTATACGTTATCTTATATTATAGATATATTTATATATATATGATTCTGAAAAATATAACTTACAAAATAATCATTTAGTCGTTTTATCATACTGTATAATATAAAGTAATATTTTATCTGTAAGTACATAGTTTGCAAGCGTAAGATTTTTCCGCTCAGTTATGCATGAAAACTCTAATTAAATCTAAATGCAGTCGGTCGATAAGTCGATAAGAGTGGTAACTTTTATAATTCTGACAAATTATGTTTCTTTATATATTAAAGCATTTATGCTATTAAAGAGTGACGCAATTTTTTCACCATTACGCCATTTTAGTTGTACTTATGTTATATGACGGGTATTTTTCTAACATGAATAAAAAAACTGCTTATAAGGATTCGTCTCTACTATAACCGTGTATCCTATTTATTTATATCAACATAGATAGAAGGCATTTCTACGTTTGGTTAAATTTTTATTTTTCACGCTTTAAAAAAAAACAAAATAAAAATTCAAATTCAAATTCAAATTCAAATAATTTTATTCAAAATGAGAATACATGATTCATTTTTTGAACGTCAAACACACTACCACCGGTTCGCTAAAGTTAATGCCTCAGACCTGAGAAGAACCGGCGCAAGAAACTCAGCGGGACTTTTCTTTTTTTTTTTTTTTAAGTAGTCAATATTTTTACATTAATTCATTTTGATAATGACACATTTGAAACAGACTGGAGCGAGCATCTCATTCCCAAGGTGTGTTGTCATTTAAAAAATCATTAATCAGGTAATAACCTTTAACACACAAACGTCAAATGTGACAATGCAGTCAACTTACTGTGTCATAATGGCTTTTATATTATATTAATTTTATTTAGAAAGAAGATGTAATTGTGTTGGTGACTCAAACAGTATTTCTTGCTTAAGGCTAATGCGATAAGGATATTATTGAATCACAGACTATACTTAATAGTATGAGGAAAAAGTTCATATATATATATGAATACATATTGAATAACTTAAACTAATTTATATCCAAAATAATAAGCTATTTTAAAAGCTTTTTTTTTATTAACGACTGTTTTTAGAAAGTTTTTTATTTACTAAATTTTTTTCTAAACCATTTCGGGGTTTAGAAAAAAATTAGTAATCTGGCAAGATAATTTGTTACAACACTATCTAATTAATGCTCTCTACTAATACCCATGTAAAATGTTATCTATTACAAACCTAATATATATTGTAGTTATTTGATTTTGAGAGGTGAAGGATTTAAACTGGCTCTAGACTAAGCATTCTCCTATTTACCGTACATTCTCCTTCGTCTATTTAAATAAAAAAAAGAAGAAAAAATAACTAACGATCTTGTAAATCTACCATCTTGCCATATATAATACAACCATGCACAAACAGAGGATTTTTTATATTTTCTAGAGGACTCCCTATGCCAAGGAAAATAACCTCCAAACAGTTAACAATATTAGTTATTATTAATTAAGGAAAAGTGTACACAAAATATTTTGAACTAATTGGATGTGCCCGTCACAGTTGCCGGGTTTCTTAAGTTAGGTAAGTCATTTAAAGACTATACTCGTGGTTATATTGGTATTCTTTGATATTTAGGCGCTTGACCTTAACCTTAAGAAATAAGATTAGTAAAAAAAATAGATCATTGTAACATATTTTTTTAGCTTCACGCTTTGTCCCGCTCATAGCAGGGCTAGCAGAGGAAACTGAAGACACTATGGGAACCTCCGGTTTGAGGCCCTATGCTTACCGCATTGGACGTATTGCGTGTTGGGTATCAGAACTTATAGAACTATTTATTATTGATTAATTACAAGAAAATTCTTCGGTACAAGTAAAGCCAATACGAATTTAGTTATGTAGGAGGTGCAGTTGGTATGCATGGATGCATTTCAAAGAAGTTTTGTGAATTAAACCTACATTTAAGTTGAAGTCCCAGAGGCTACTCTAAGCTTCTCACATTATGCAGTTTTAAGTATATTTCTATAAAAAGGAGGCGATGATTTCATGCTTCGAAATATCTTTATATATATTTTTTTTAAAAAAAGAAATACTCAAACAAGTATATAAACGTCCTAAATTTTTCTTTTTAATTTTCAGCCAAAATGTTTAAAGTCAAATACTATTATTCAAAAATAACTATTTTTTACATTGCTTCCATTCAGCCTTCACGGATCATTGATCAATGAATGGTTTACAATTGTTACATTCTCGTAGCTATGTTACATTTTACTATAATTTATTAAAACCAGTCAATAGGAAAATAGTCGTTCAGGCTTATTTTATATTTAAAACTTAATGTTAAAGATATTAATTATCTGTGACAATTTTATATTTTAAACTATTATGGTTTTATTTTTCTTTTTTTTTTGTAGCTTCACGCTTTATCCCGTACATGGCAGGGTAGGCAGAGGGCACCCCAGGAACCGTGGGAACTTAGTGTTAAGACACTCCGTTGCTTAGTCCCTGCTTTCTTCGTCCCCGCTTTCCGCCTTTTTCGAGGCATTGCGTGTTGAGTGGTGGAACTCAACGCCGCGCTTTGCCTAGTTTACCAAAGTGAAGAAAATAGAAATAGAAAAATCCATCTGACATCCATCCATCCCCGACTGGGAGTCGAACCCAGAAAGGCGTTGCGCCTCTGCGCCATGACGGTCCTGGTTTTAGTTCGATATATTAATTTATTTTTATATATAATTACGTAAAATTATATAAATAAAAGGTTTTCTTATAAGGGGAATGATTAGAAGTGCCTGTTGCAACGTTGAATGATAAATAATAAATTCTAGATTCTTTCCGTCTTCCATATCTTTGCGGAAATCATGAAGTTGAGAAAAAAAGAAAAGGCGCTTGGCAAAAAGGCTGGGGAATTAAAATTTATATGGGAAAACGCAATTGTTTTTTATCATTTGTTAAGTTAAAAAGTGATAGTTACTGTAATATATGTTATGTAATAATTTTGTTTCATTAACATTTTTATATTAAATGACACTATGAGGACCGTCGCGGCGCAAAGGCGTAAGCCTGTAAACGTGACGGTTTGTGGGTTCGATTCCCACTCGAGGAAGATAGATTTTTCTATTTCCATTTTCTTTGCTCTGGATATTATTTAAGGCGCGGCGTTGAGTTCCGCCATTCGACACGCAATGCCTTGAAAAAGGCGGAAAGCGGAGACGGGGAAATCAGGGACTAAGCAACAGAGTGTCTTAACACTAAGTTCATATGGTTCCTGCAGTTCCTTCTGCCTATCATACAATTCGCGGGATAAAGAGTGAAGCTAAAAAAAATAGCACAACTGACATTTTTCGGGATAATTAAAAAAGTTCTTGTGTCAAAACATGCCGTTCTCCACTGGTTTTCAAAGAACATTAAATAACACGATTAATTTCTTGCATTTTTTTCAAGAATACCTATAAATTTAGTAAAACAATTCCACCGAGTGGTATTGAACCTACAACCATCGTATCTAAATCACACGACGGTAAATTAAGCACTGTACCAGTCTGTTTAATTAATATTTTTGAACAATATGACATATCCGTGTCAGTATTTTCTACATAACTGGATTCGGGTAGTAACGGACACTACAGTTCTGGCCGCTATTGTTCCTAATACCGTACAGATTAAGTGTTCAAAGTAACTGTTACATTAGCTCCCAGGCTTTTTGTGGGAAAATAATAAATCATATTTTAAAGTTAATTATTATTCATACCTAATTGCGGCATTTTATTTTTTTTTTTAGTGAATGACAGTCATTTTGTGATTTGTTTGTTATAATCTGTAGAATGTTTTTTTTTATTATAATTGTTAGCATAATTAGTGTGCGTTTGAAAATACATTAAATATTAAATATTTTTGTTTTTTTTAATGTAGATGAATTCGTGATATTTATTATATAAAAAAAAAATATAATAAAAATAATATAAAATAGCATTAATCAATCCAATAAGATTTTTAAAATATTAACTGTATAAAATAATAAATTCTACTATCTTAAATAATAATTAAAATAATATTTATTCACAGAATTAAATATATATAGAGTTATCTAATGTCATTATACCCTTAAATAAATATAAAAGGGCGCATATTACTCATCTTCCAGACATATCAGACGGAAATCACATTAAACGGCAAGGCGTGCCTGCATATATACTAAAATGCACCAGACATCTCTATAGCACTTCACCCCCTCTATCGATAATGCGCGACACATGCTAATGCCAAAACGTAAAAACCAATTTTATATAGCGTAAATTAATAAATAATTAATTAAACTCACTTTTTTAGGTCCATTTTGGACGATTGTGTCGTATTCCATGCCTTCCACAGACATTTTCACTTAAAAAAAATTAAACACCAAAAATTTTACACTGAAAAAGGTTTTGTATACGATTTACAGTTCTGAAATCGTTACTGCAGTAGTTCTTTACTAACACACTCTGTATAGTCTAATGTGTGTGGAGAAATAGATTTAATATGCGTTTTTAAATAAAATTTTAATATACAAAATGTACGTCACGCCGTCCGCCGGCTTTAATGCTACTAAAAGACGCCCACACAGCCTCCCTTGTTACAGCGAGTGAATCCTACATAGTATGTATAGAAGTTGATATAGCCGCGTCGTGCTATTGGACAAAACGAAACGTGCGGCCTGTCTAATGCGATTTCGATTTTTATGTATATTTAAAATTTTACTTGTTCAATGCTGTTGTAAATTATTTAAAATATTTAAAATTTTCATAAATATATAGTATATCATATTTTATAACTTTTATGTAAGAAATTTAATTGTTTAATTTATTTCAAGTTGTTACAAATTTGACTTTACAAACCGTAAAACTAGTCTGACATTTCAGGACTCAGTTTTCATATTTCAGGTTAATGTCAAATACGCCGCGTTATATTAGTAAACAAATTGTGTTTAACAATTATTATATAAAAAATCTATTAATAACGGATTTAAATATTTGAAATATTTTAAATCGCTAATATTATGCCTTGAAAATTAAGCTATATTAAGTATTTGTAAGTGCCATTACAGTTTTAGGTTATAACTAAATTTTAAAGTTGAAGCAAAATGTGTGAAAATTTAAAAATATTAAAGCAAGGAGCTGAAGCCAAATTATATATATGTAATTACTTAGGAAAACCAACCCTTATAAAGGAAAGATTTAAGAAAAACTACAGACACCCAGATTTAGATACTTCCATCACTAAGGAAAGAATAAAAAATGAAGCGAGATCAATTGTTAGGAGCAAAGCTGCGGGAGTGAAGACTCCAAGCTTATATTTGGTAGATTTTGAACGCCGGCGCATTTATATGCAACATTTTGAGCACAGTATAACAGTAAAAGACTTTATAATAGCTTTTAAAAAACTAATTAGTAACAATGGAGATTCTCAAAATAGTCTAGATATTTATGCTGAAAAAATTGGCCAGAGTTTAAGAAAATTGCATGATAACAACATAATTCATGGTGACCTGACAACTTCTAACATGCTTCTTGTTGAGAAAAAACCAAGTGGCATTACGGATAATACAAAATGGTTAAATTGTGAAAATGTTGAAATAGTTATGATAGACTTTGGTTTATCTTTTATTGATTCTAGTGTAGAAGATAAAGGAGTAGATCTTTATGTTCTTGAACGAGCATTGATAAGCACTCATAATGATTATCCAGAGTTATTTGAACAAATATTTAAAGCATACAAAAGTTACAGTAAAACTAATATTAAAGAAATTATTGTTAAATATGAAGATGTCAGAGCAAGAGGCAGGAAGAGAACTATGGTGGGATAGTTCCTATATTGTCTTTTCTTTATATAAGGTTGTTTTATAATGGAATAAAAATAATAGACACATTAAGTTTTTCAATTTACCTCACCTCTTGTAATTGCAGCCATATTTAGTTATATGAATAAATTTTTATTACAGACCATTCAATCCATATATAAAAAGAGAAATATTCAAATTTATTGTAATATTAAAATAGACTAAAGTTTTTTTTATATTATTTTTTACACTATTATTTATGTGGTTTTTTTAATATGTACAAGGTTATAATTGTTATGTTTTAATTTTCATTGCTATGTTGTTTTATTGGATATATCAAATACTAAATAAAACAAAAATTATGACAAAAACACATAATGCATGCTTATTAATTTAAAGTTACAGCAATTTTTAAAAATAGCATCACAACAATTAAATAAAAATGTACATTTAAAGAAACGACTGGCAACATCATCCTTTAATGTCAAATAAATGAGCTACAATTTGGTAACCTAAAAATATTTTGTTTGTATTCTTATCAATTTCAATAACACAAAAATGAAGCAACGCGCCTTAACATTATCTAAAACGGTCTTAATGAATAGTACCGCAAACAAATTTACTACGATCAGTAAGCATTTCTTATAATTTTTGTTTTGTTCAACAATTATCTTATATTTTAAAACAAATTGAAATCTACATATTACAGGATGCTTAAGCAGCAAAGAGGCTTTAGAACGCCGTAATCACCTCTTTGTACTTGAAAAGAAACGACAACAAGAAAAGGTTGGCAGAATAGAGAAAATTGAAGTAAACTATAAAGGTGTACCAAACAATTGTACTTTGGTTATGAATAAGGATATTTCAACACCATATGACTGTGCAAGACGTAAGTTTTAGCATTTAAAAATAAATAAAAATTCTTTAGTTTTTCATATATTCTATACTCTGCCATTCAACTCACTATGAAAGAAGAAAAGCAAGGAGTGCAGACTATAATAGGTTCCTTGAGACTATAGTCTTCGCAGCCTACACAACCATGTACGAAATACAATGTGAAGAAAAGAAAATTAATTATTTTATAGTGAAGCATGGGAAAATTAATTAAGTATTAATTTATAAGTATATTATTATTTAATATTGCAGATTTGGGTGAATGGCATACAGAATCAAGTGCATTAGCATTGTTAGATGGTACAGTGTACTGGGATATGCACAGGACCTCTCACCGAAAGCTGTACTTTAGAGGTAAATTTAACTTCTATTTGTAATTACTGTTACCATTAATTTGAATATCTTTTTGGTTTATGTAAAAATATACCTAAATATTTAAATTATATTTGTTGAATTTTTAATTTCTTTCTGTTAAATACATTAATGTAAGTAAATTCATTCATTTTTATAATAAAACTGATGTTAAGGTAGGGTAGATAATAATGATGCTCTTGTCAGAGTATGTTTTGTTATTAAATTGATTCAAATTAAAGTAATGTGTTTAAATATAATATATACAATTTTAATAATAGCTCCAAAGGTACAATATACAAGAGCCACAGCAAGTTAACAAGGCTTTCTGGCGCACCTGCTCCTTGGTCCTCGGAGCATGTGCCACTGTGGCCTTCAAGGATAATGTGCCGGTTAAGTTGCACAGCTTTCCTGGACCTGATAGTAAGTTTATCTTTATATTACACTAGGTTACATTAAAAGTTTACATAACTTTTCTTCCTCACTTATTAGTTCTGTCAATATTATAAATTGTATGTTTTTTTTTTAGAAAAAAGTTTTAAGTATAAAAATATCTACTTCAAACTCACCAGGTCATTTTTTCTTTCTGAGCTAACCAATAAATAGCTGAGGAATTCTAATGTTACTTTGAAACATTCTTCTAAGTGTTAGTTTGACTAGGTGGCGGAACTCAACTCCGCATTATCTTATTACAAGAGGAAAGGAAATTAAAATAAATCATTTTCCCCAAGTGGGAATTAAACTCTGAACCGTCGATGACTCCAATTTTATAGAGCACAATGTGTCCTGACATAAAGCTTTTTCTGCCCATAATAGGAAATTATAAAGCTGAAACGAAACAAACAAAATATATATAAAATCTTTTTATATATTTCAACTCTATATGCAAAAAACTAGTTAACAATTGTCAATAGTTTAGGCATATTTATTATTTTCCCATTTGTATATGAAGTGTGAAGCTAAAAAAAATTACTTGTTGTATATTTTTTATTTTTCTCATCCCAGTTAGAAGCGGTTCCTTCATCTACGACATAGACCTCCCTACATTGGATTGGGAACCAAAACCTCAAGAGCTGCACACATTAAGTGCGGAGTATGTACAGTTGTGTAGAAAACAATTGCCAGTGGAAAGGCTTGATGTGTCAGAGGAACTCGCTTTGGAAATGTTTAAAGATAATGAGCACAAGGCAAAACAGATACCTAGCATAGCTAGAGCTAATGGTGAGTAAGCAAATATATATATTTAGCAGAGTTTTAATATTACTTTAGATATGCCAGTTTAAAATTATCTTTTTATCTTTCAAATATATATATATATATATATATATATATATATATATATATATATATATATATATATATATATATATATATATATATATATATATATATATATATATATATATATATATATATATATATATATATATATATATATATTCCATTTTTATTTTCAGGTATAATAACATTATATAAAGTAGATAAATACATAGATATATCAAAAGGCCCCATGATTGCCAACACCGGACAGATTGGCAGAGTAGCTATTACATCAGTACATAAATTACAAGGTAAATTAATTTATTATAAGATAATTTGTCAATATATTCTCACAGGATATTTCTTTCTTACAATATCCTGAAAAATGATGTTTCTTTACAATAAATCTTAATTAAACAATGTTAGTTAACAACCAAAATGGAACACTGCACTCTTTTCATTTCGTAATGCTTATGTACCCTCTCTTACTCTTTTTGTTTTACTCAATAAAACTCCTCTGTTACTGACACAGAGCTAGGCTTAAGATTATTTATTTCTCATGAGAATAGAATTGACTAATATGAGAAAGTAACATAATGTAAAAATAATATGGGTACATTGCAGCAACAATTAAAATGTAGGGTAGGATATGTATATGGTTCAATTTTTATATTCTTAATGAAATTACTTGTAACTGTATATAATATTGAATGATATAAAAAAATAATGTACAACACAATGGAACTTATTTATTGTAATACAGGTATCATATATTTGTTTATGTTTACTTGTAACAGTTTATATTTCTTTCCCAACTACTTCTTTTAATGTAACTTATTTCTTTTCACCCTAGAGACTATCTGGAAGAGATGGCTACTAAGCCTTATCTATCTATATCTATCTTATTTATTAAAATATATTAAAATTCATATCTCAGGTGGACCGGACACTGATGTAAAACAGCTGTACAGGTTCCAAGGTGTTGCGCTGCCTACTGGAGTTATATTGAATCACTTCGCTTTCAACATTCTCATGGAAAGGTCTAAGAAATTGGTATGTTATATATAAATACACCTATATATAATTTAGCTGTGGTTTTCTAATTAATAACAATTTCCCTAAATTCATATCGAACCTACAACCTATCGTGTTTACAATGATACTGTAAAAAATAATAATAAATAGTCTGTCTCTTTTACACACTACATGTTAGTTAGGTGTAAAAATATTGAACTTTCAAATTTTTATGTTTTTTTTAAGTAACTCTACCATGGATTACACATTTAATTTATTTAAGTAACAAAAAAATATATTCTTTATATTTTTATAATTTAACTAAAAACTTAAAATAACTGTTAATCCCCAATAAGATATATAATATAATAGACCTTTAAAAAATATTTAAAGAAAATATAAAAATTTGAAGTGGGATTTGTATCCGCTCCTTTTGGAAACCGTGCAAGCGCCGACATCTAAGCCATGCATTCTTCATTAGTGATTGTTACATAGTACATTATTTTATATGTTTTCTTTAACCATACATACTATGTTTTGGTTTTAATTGTCTTGTGTATTTTTGTGGTTATGTTATACGAAGTAAGGAGAAGCAAAAGCTGACAAAATATATTTTACCCTAAAGTGGGAATTGAACCCATTATACACTTATTTTGAGGAACGTCGTGGGGCAGAGGCGCAATGTCTGCCTATAATGCTCCGGTTTTTGGATTCGATTCCCACTCGGGGAAGATGGATTTATCTATTTCCATTTTCTTCGCTCTAGCAACTGGGCAAAGCGCGGCGTTGAGTTCCGCCACTCAACACGCAATGCCCCAAAAAAGGTTCCACGAGGATGGAGAGCGCAGCGACTAAGCAACGGAGTGTCTTACCACTAGGTTCCTATGGTTCCTGCAGTTCCCTCTGCCTACCCTGCATTGTGCAGGATAAAGCGTGAACCTAAAAAATATATATATATTTTCTTTTCCAGAACTCAGCAAGGTCACCGTTCCATCCATTCAGTGATAGCAGAGTACCGGAAAGTGTTGCGGCAAGAGCTTAGCTTTATTTAATTATATAGTGTAAAATGTATAGAATTAGTAATAAAGTATGGTAATAATTTGTTTTATTTTATTTTATTATTAACAGTATTCTTAAGTAACAAAGTAATACTGTGTTAAAAAGTCATTTGGTAGTTCAGATAGAAGTTTTGAAAGATTTAGTGCTAACCTTATAGATTATTTGGCTTAGAAGATCAGCTACTTGTTAAAATAGGCTTTTACACAACCATTATCTTAAATTTAAATTATGTTATTGATTTAACATCTTAATTTTATATGATTTAATTCATTTATGATATTTTTTTTGTTATTTTGTAGTAATATATTTTAAGTAAAAAGACCTGCTTTGTTCATTTCATATTTCAATCTGTACAATGCATCTTTTTTAGTGTGTAACAATTTTTTACTTCACAAAGTCCCATATATGACATATTAAATCATATCCAATTTAGTATCATCTTTGAATCAACTATCACTCTTAGCCTTTTTAGCTTCAGGTTCATCTTCTTGAAAGATGGGTTCCGGCTGAGTTTTCTTATAAGCCGGTGCCACCCAGAAAGGATTTTCCTCGGCTTCCTTCGCATATTTCAATATAGCCTCCCTTGGATCTTGATCGTCATCTACCCTCTTGCTTAATCCAAGGTTTCTTATCACAAATGAACTGAGAGTACTACCAGATGCTGCTACCCTACCACCTTGACCTGAGGTTATTGGAAGATCAGGCCTATGGGACTTGACGGGATCCAATCTTTCTTTCTCCATTCTCTTTTTACTCGTCCTTAATTTCTCTTGCCTGAACAATGGTAAGGCATGTGGTGTGATAATCTGTTGAGAACTGACAATTTCCATCGATTGCTTTTTCCTGTTCGTCTTAACTAAACACAATTTAGCACCTCTCAAACTTCTTTTGTTGTCATAGTAAATTTTAACTACACCATTGCCACATCCTGTGAATATCTGATTCAACTTTGGATGCCACACAGCTTTTATTATATGACTTTGGGCTACATTCAAATGTGTGACCTCTTCGAATGTTTTAGTATTATAAAATAAAAGCCGTCCAAATTTCTGATTCTTCTGTAGTGACTCAGCTGTGAATATCATACTGTCATCTGGACTAAAACTGCAATCAGGTCTGCTCATATCTAGAGAACAAATCACTGAAGACATGCAACGGCTTCTTGAAGCTTCTCAAATCCCATAGCTTCAATGTTTCATCGTTACTTCTACTTGCCAAATATGTTCCCAAATAAGAGAAGGATATTGATGTTATTTCAGTTTGTTTCTGATGAGCATTGCGCAACTGTACTGTTGTATTAACAAAATTCTTTCTATGATCCCACATTTGTATTGAACCGTCAAAACATCCACAGGCTACTGTGTTACCATCTCTTGAATATGAGCAAGATGTGGGATTAGTCTTTAACCCTCCAACTTGGCGAGGCTTTATAACTGCCTTATGATTTTTAGGATTTTCTGTCAACCACAGCCTAAGGGTGCCGTCTTGGGAACAGGTCATGAATTCTTCTCGGATTTGTGGATGCCAACAGCCGCTGTTCAATGCTGCTGTGTGACCTTTAGTTCTGTAAATAAGAAAGATTAGCTTAAAATTTTGTTTTGTCTCAAATGTTATTTATATATTTAAGTCTTGCAGGTCGAACAGGTTTGTGACCAACATAATAAGAATAAGAAAAATAATAAATTATTTAGAGAATATATCTCTATATAACACCTTTGTGCAATTTGAAATACTTGTACTAATATACTTATACAAGACAAGTTAATTTGTTTTGTTGTAAAACTCAAATATTTAAAAAAAAACAACATCTGCAAGATATTGTTATAATTTTCTTAAATTGTCAATCCACACTAAGGAAAAAAATACTTAAAGAAAACATATAAAAATTTAAACACAGCAGGATTTAAATCCGCGCTCTCTTACGAACCATACAAACGCTCTGACCACTGAGCCATGCATTCTTCATCATGCTGCAAAATTTTTAAAACAAAAGAGCAACAATTTAGAATTAAAATAATACTTTAATCCTCACCTAGCCATATCATTAATATATTGATCACCCTTCACACACTCCAGAACTTCAAACCCATCTCTATCCAACACTTTGGCCTGGGCCGATCCACTCACAACAAGTATAGAGTCACCCGTGGCTGAGTATTGTAGGGCTTTAATTGGGTGGTTCTCACAGGGGTAGAGGGAACGAAAAGATCTCATTGAAGCATCCATACCTGGAAATTTATTTGTGTTATAATATAATTCATTTTAATAATCTTGAAACATTTTTAGGTTACTGCATTTTAAACAATAAAATTGAAACTATATTTGTCTGCATCGGTTTGTGGGTTCGATTCCCATTCAGGGAGAATGGATTCTTTGCTTTGGCAACTAGAAAAGAGAGAGGTGTTGAGTTCTACCACTCAACATGCAATACCTTGAATAGTGGGAAGTAGGGAACATAGTGCTTTAACACTGGTTCCTATGGCTCCTGTGGGGTTCCCCTGCTGTGAGTGGAATAAAGTGTGACATTATTATAGGGTCACTTGTCACATATAGTCTGCCTGTTAAGACCATTTTATAAATTATGTTGTAAATCAATTTAGAATGAATTTCAAATATCTAGGTTTATGTTCTTTGCAGTTTAAAAATAACAAACTTGAATTCAATCAAAAGATCAGCATTTATACTTCGTTTCTGCTTCACTTGTATGAAATTTGTTACATAGAAATACTTCCCATAGACTTAAAAATACTAAAATTTTTCTATAAGTTAAGGCTTATGGCAACGGCATCAGTATTAAAACAAAATCAAGTACTATTTAATTAATATTTCACATCAAACAATTAAAGAGTAGTTTTATTGACTTGAGTACTTAAATATCTTATATAAGGCTGTGTTGTGTATATTAGTAAATGAAGTTTGAATATACACAATATATACATATATGACTTGTTTTAGTGCTTAGTCAAGTAACATCAATGTTAACTGTTACCTGCAAAATCCCAAAAGGTAACATTATAGTCAATAGACCCTGTTGCTAATCGGGCACCAGATGGGTCTACTGCAAGTGCTGATACAGCTTTTGGTCCATGATGCATTTCTACCTGTAAATAATTATAATATTCATTTAATTTATTAGCCTAAGTAAATTCTTTTTTACTTAAATATAAAATTTCTATGTTGTTTTTAATAAATGGTTCATTTCATTAACATATTACATTTATAATATATAAACACCAACCTCCTCTTTATGTGGTATTCTATCTATAAATGATAGTTCTTCATCATCAGAATCACTCAGTTCATTGTAGCTGTCATCACCTTTAGAGTCATCCTCTTCTTTTTTTGATGTTATTAAGTTTGATGGTATTGGAGGACCTATTAACTCTTCATCACTTTCTTCACCAGGTCCAGGCTCTATAGGTAAAGGACCTATTACTTCATTATTATCATTTTCAGTTTCTTTTTCTGCTAGTGCTTGTGTGTCAGCTAAGGCTTTTTTAGTCTGGATTTCTATAGCAGTTTTCTTAGCCACATTAATCATTTCTTCTACATCAAAGCTTTTGGCCTTTTTACCAAAGTTTTTAATCCCCATTATCCTCTGGACGTCCCTTGTTTCAGGATCATCTGGTATTTCTTCTATGTCTTTCTGTTCTTGTATTGGGGTACGACCGAATGTACCGAAACCTGATGTGGATTTATCCTCATTTGACTGATAGCTTTTCAATATTGAAGCTGATCTTTCCGAATGATATTGGCTTCTTACTCATGTTGCACACAAATAATATATAAATGAGGACATTAAAACATTAATTTAATT
The DNA here is from genome assembly GCA_037178615.1 of Dione vanillae. Classification (NCBI taxonomy): domain Eukaryota; kingdom Metazoa; phylum Arthropoda; class Insecta; order Lepidoptera; family Nymphalidae; genus Dione; species Dione vanillae. Next base: position 100,956 of record JAZFAU010000265.1, read on the forward strand.
TAAAACTCAATGTATAGTTATCTTCTTTAATATTAATTATAATATTAGTTATTCAAATTTCCAAGTGAGCTAGTTCCCTATCTACGTCTTCTCTTTAATTAAGCCGATTCGAGTGTGCCAGTTGAGCACAATTCACTTCGTAGTTCACTACAGAAATGTTTGTGTAAAAATTATGCCCTCTTCTTTTTAATTATGGCGTTTCGAGCGTGCCAGTAAATAATAAAAAATTACAAACAATCCCAAAATACAAGTTAGTTATCTTCTGTCAAATGTCAGATGTCAACCTAGAAAAATATTAGCAAGGTAAAAAAAAATAAAAGAATGTTACCGTTTCACAATTAATAATAAATCATAAATTATTTACAATAAATCGATTAGTATTACGCAATACACGATTCTGAAGCCTTTCACTTAAAAAGGTTAAAAGTAGCTTATATATTTATATATTAAAAGAAGATACGTGTACTAAAAATATATATATATATATATATATATATATATATATATATATATATATATATATATATATATATATATATATATATATATATATATATATATATATATATATATATATATATATATATATATATATATATATATATATATATATATATATATATAATCTACATTATTAACGCAGCTGTTTGGCTAAGACAGTTGAAATAAAAAAGATAGTATAAAAATAGATATTTTAACACATGAAATACTTATTTTTATAGCATAATTGGAATTATTTTTATATTATTACGTTTTCATGAAAATTACTACGCAGAAATATTCTGAATTCCTTTTCATGCTAATTACGTTTGTAACATAATGCGTATTTGTAATAAAACATTGCTCACAATGGTTAGTCAAGTAGAATTTATCGAAATTACAGTATTCTATCGAAATTATAATAGAACGTTACATTTAATTAAATAGAATAAGATATATTTTTAACAAGTTGCAATTACATTAAAAAAAAATATATAATTGTAATTGTATTCTTCAACAAGTTATGAGGAATGTAGTTGGAGGGTGAAAAATAATTACGAATATATATTTGTTTATTTAGCCCTTTGAATAGATGCGAGAATTTATCTTCATTTTTTATTAATTTTGTTAGTTTATTATAAGATATTCTGACTAATGGAATCGTTATTTAAACTACAAACCAATCGAACACAAGTTATGAAATCAATAATATTTCTTTTATATGATACATCGAACAGTATATAACGAATAATAAAATGAGGCCGTCGTGGCGCAGAGGCATAGCGTCTGCCTGTAAACGTGATGGTTTGCTGGTTCGATTCCTACTCGGGAAAGATGAATTTTTCCATATCCATTTTCTTCACTCTGGCAACTAGGTAAAGCGCGTCGTTGAGTTCCGCCACAAAAGCAGGAAAGCAGGGATCAGAGTGTCTTAACACTAGTTTCCTGTAGTTCCTGACTATGCGGGATAAAATTGAATTAATCAACTATCTTCACAATGAGACCTCAGCTATAATTTTTTTTTATGATTACCATTTATTATCAGTGATGCTAATATAACAATGCCTTACAATTCACCGGCAATCAAAATATTTAACTGTCAGTTAATTTGACAAATTGTCATTCTGCTTGTGGCGGCGACCGTGTACGCCCGTTCAGAATGTATTTACGCGCATTACTATTTATTTTCATTGGTTCTACCATCGCATTTAAGGTGGATAAAGGTAAAATCAATTTATATTTTGAAGAATATTTTTTCAGCAATCTTTTTGTAATTAAACGATCAATACATAATATTTAATAAGAACTTTAGATAATGAAAAAAAGTTAATTAAACAACCTACCCTGTTTTACTTTTGTCTTTTTTTTGTTACATATTTCTTGGTAATGCGTAAATTTTAATAGTTATAAATAATAATTAATTATTTGATATAGTTAAACAGTAATTTAAAATTGTAAATTCCGAGAATCAGTAGGTTTATTTGCCTTATTTTTTAATTTTATAGCTTCTCCTCCGCAATGGAGCGATGTGTATACAGTTAAGGGATTGCTAAATATTCCTTATGCAGAGCTCCATGAACCGTTTTACGCCTGGTAAGTGCTTGTTTTAAGAATTATTATATTTTTTTGTATCTTGCAAAAAATGAATGTAAGTATAACTTTTGTATACTTACTTATTTTTAAAAGATATGCGATTTCTAAATTAAATATATAAATAAGATATTTCCTATTATAAAACAATAACAATCCACAGTTCCACATAATGGCAGATTAGAAAATTGCATCTAAATAAATCATTTTTTAAACAAAAAAATATTGATATAGTACCACTCTTTTGTTAAAACTAACTAGTATAATTGAGATGATTCAATAATTGATATGAATTGTTTTCGTTACAACACATACATATTTACATACTTTAATTACTCATATGTATATAACAGATGCTCAGATCAAATACCTTGTAAATATATTTTATCTATTTGAAGAGTTATATTAATTAAAAATTAAATTAAGCATAAACTAAATATGAATATTAGTTTCTTATATTATATATTTTATTATATATTTTAAAAATAGCTTAAGGAAAAAAATATTACAGACAAAATATTTGATAAACATATTATTTTTTCCCTTTACCATTACCTCTAGTCTTTGTAATTTTAAAGGTTTTTAAATTTTTATATTATTTTTATATTTTTATATTATTTTTATATTTTTATATTATATACTTTGACATTTAGGTTAGCAATGCCTTTTCATCCTCTCCTTGTAGTTGTGTCCACTTAACATCAGGTGGCCCTTCTGCTCGTTTAACATTTTATAATATAAAAAGATTTTATGTAGGTATAGGTTTATGTATTGACTTATTTCATGTAGGTATAACTGCTTTTCTAAATTCAGCAATATTAATTTTTCCAATTCCCCTGAATTAAACTTGAATCCATATCTTTAATACTAAGTTAAGCCAATTTAGTTTTAATTGTGTAGTAAATTTACATATAAGCTTTGTCAAGTAAATCTTTATACAATATGAGGTCAATCTTGAGTTCTCGTGAACTTTATCTACAGGTCAATTCGAGATAACATGTTGTTTATTCTCCATATTATTATTGTAGAATGTACATAAGTTTGTTACAATCATTAGAATTAAATATATAATAATTTATTTTGTATGTATTTTTTTAAATTTAAAAAACTACACTTGTTTTTATTTTTACATGGATATACTAATATCTGGATAGTTAGATGTACAAAATATATATTAATTAATAAGCCACTTTACATTTCAGTAAAACCTCGCTCATCTACATCTGTGTCAATGTAACTGGAGTCATATTATCAGATTTCTACTGTAAATAAGTAATTATTGTGTTCGGTCGATACAAAATAAGTTTAAAATGTTATTTTATTGCTAAGAATTTACTCAAAATTTGATATTATCATATGATGTATAAATAGTCTTCTGTAAGTAAAACAAAAAAATGAGACTTTCTTTTGTGAACATTGTGTAGTTTAAATGTATGTGACGGCAAACAATTTCAATAACTTTTTCAGTTGTCTATAATTACAGAGTGTCTTAACACTAGATGTTCTATACCTAGAGTGTTATATTATGAAAAAAGTATACAACCAAAATATTGTATCTAATATTTCTGTGATATGACTCAATGTTTCATATTTAGTCAAGTGTATTAATAACAGATTTTCTTTGTATAGAGGTCTTTGAACTCACAATAGTTTAGTTTTTTTTTACATTCTATAAAGATAATATAAATTTTAGTGATTATTATTATCTTTGAGCAAACTTGTGTCTATACTTTTATTTTTATAGCTTCATCCTCTACCCTGTTTATAGCAGGATAAGCAGATAGAACTGCAGGTAGCCTTGGGAACCTAGTGTTAAGACACTCCATTCCCTGCCTGTCTATAACAAATGAATTTATTGTTCTATACTACTCAATTTTCATTATGTTACAACTGTTGAATCAATTTAGTTGGAAGCCTTAATTACAGGTGTTAAAAGTTGAAGTGAATTAATAATTTATTTTTGTGTATATATATGTATTAAGGAAGGCTATAGGCTATATTATGTATGCCACCCACGCAATGCCTCGAAATAGGCGGAAAGCGGGGACGGAGAAAGTAGGCACTAAGCAATGGAGTGTTCTAACACTAGGTTCCACAGTTTCTGCAGTTCCCACTGCCTACCCTGCCATGTGCGGGATAAAAACGTGAAGATAAAAAAATATAAAAAAACATAGTTTAAAAAATTTAGCGCTTGAACACGTGTTGACATTAGAGCTTCTTTAAGTGCTAATATTGCGAATCAGTAATATTGCGAATCAACTACGGAATTGGTCTCATCAAAAACTATAAATATGTTCTATATATTTATATGCTGTCGTACTCTTGTGTTTTTTTGTTTCAAGTAATATTTAGGAAACTTTTTTGAATATTTTGATGATTTTAGAATTGTTAATCCACACTAAAGATTGAAAAAATAGCATTCTTTCTCGCTAAATGACCTTTCTTTGTAATAATCTACGGGTAGTGGAAATATCTGTAATAAAATCGAATAATCTTAATACATATAATCTTCTGTAAATCTCCCTATAGAGATGCTGACAACGCTATAAGTTGTATGAAACATGAGAATTTCGACGCGGCGTGATAAAGAACGCACGGCTTAGCGGTTAAGCGCATGCACGGCTCGCGAGAGGCGTGGGTTGCGTTAGCTATACAGTATTAATCATTGTCCATTTAGATATATGAGATAGGTAGTGCATTTACTGTATCTGTATAAAATAATACTGTTATAAACTATTGTCATGACATGTAATAGTTTAACATTTTGGATGTAAGAATTTAACATTTTCTTACTATTTTAATTTTAATAAAAAATATTTTTTTTAGCTTCACGCTTTATCCCGCACATGGCAGGGTAGGTAGAGGGAACAGCAGGAATCATATGAACCTAGTGTTAAGATACTCCGTTGCTTAGTTCCTGCTTTCTCCGTCCCCGCTTTCCGCCGTTTTCGAGGTATTGCGTGTTGAGTGGCGGAACTCAACGCCGCACTTTGCCTAGTTTACCAAAGTGAAGAAAATAGAAATAGAAAAATCCATCCATCCCCGACTGGGAGTCGAACCCAGAAAGGCGTTGCGCCTCTGCGCCATGACGGTCCTGGTTTAAAATCCATCTTCCCCGAGTGGGAAACCAACCCACAAACCGTCGCGTTTACAGGCAGAACCTAAGCCTCTGCGCCACGACGGTCCTAAAAAATATTATTCTAAACCTAAATGTGAAAACACTGAAAGGTTGGGCATAAGTTTCTGCCGCCCTAGAAATCATAAATACATCTCGATTTCACCTGGTCTGGCTGTTCTATTGAATGGGAGTACTAGCAAAACTGCAATTAGACGCAAAATTTATGAAGCACTACCCGCGAGAATGGTCGGGGACATCACCTGTCATGTAGTAAAATCCAAAAACAAATCGATAATACTGCTCGATTGGAATGAAAAGACGCCATTTAAGTGGGCTTGTGAACTGCTCAATTTGCTAAGTGAGACAAAAGAACAAGGAGAACGAATAATTAGCGAGAGGGGAAGGGGGAGAGGGGACGTAGCAGACCGACTGGGTTGTATAAAGGCTTCCAAACAGCATGAGGTATTAGTATATGAGGACCGAGGGGAAGACCTTAGCTATCTTAAGCCTGCTCATTTAAGCGTCCAAACGGATTCCTCACCATTGCTTTGTACAACCACTGAAAGTGGCTCAGAACGCGTTCAACGAATGGCGGTAGAAGCTCAAGATAATAGTCCAGGCTTGATGAAGAAACAACTAGCGGCAAGATCCATGTGTAGCTCCTTCAGGACTATTATAGGGAGCCTATTGGGTCGAAAGAAACTTCCAGCGCAAAATGAGCAAGCGACGGCAGTGGAGAAGTTCACAAGAGAGTCTGCAAAAGTCTCACCAGTAAAAACCCGATTAAAACCAACAAAGACAACAATGGAACAGGTAGAACCACCAAACCTAGTACAAATACGAGAACAGAATGACCACTATAAAAACGCTGTTCTTGAATTTCTTGCCGTCTTAAAGGCCACAATGCAAGTTAAGTTACGGACGTGCGAGGATATTATGCTTGCTTTTCGAGGTGGGTACTTTATACTGGGAGTAAAACTAAAGGAAGCAGAAGCCGCCATATATGATAACAGTAACGGCCAGATCATCGCGGGAATTATGAAGGGTAACTATATGGCAGCATACAGTGCAACATCTAGTTTTGTCGAACTGAATGAAGAGGAAACCAGTACAACAGGATACCTCAAGTTGACACATCTGCCAATGATCCTATAGTAGTTACCGCTAAGTGCACGAGGATAATGCTGGAGGGTAGAATGCTTGAAAGAGCTAAATATCTAGATAGCACTCTGGACTCCGCATATCAGCGTCCGTGGAAGGTCCCTAAGATAAAATGGATCGATGGTGTTCCTGGATGTGGCAAAAACTCTTGGATAGTCAAGGAATTTAATTTAGAAAAAGATATAGTCGTCACTAGTACTACAGAAGCAGCTAATGAACTTAGAGAGAGGTTGTCGAAACGTATAGGGAATTTGGTTCAAAGTAAAATCCGCACTATGGCGTCAATACAGGTGAACGGTGCACAAGGAGGATCACAAAAGTGCAATCGTCTGATAGTCGACGAGGCCCTTATGAACCACTTTGGTTCAATAGTACTGGCAAGCATATACTCAGAGGCTGACGAAGTACTTTTAATAGGAGACCTAAACCAACTACCCTATATAGATCGAGATAACCTTTTTGAAATGTTTTACCGAAGACCGTCACGAATTCTCAGCATAAGTGAGAAGCTGTTGTGTACTTATAGAAGTCCCATGGACGTTGCCTACGCTTTACGAGAAGTATATCCTGGCATATACTCTTCAAAAAGGGCAATACATTCCCTTTTTACAAAAAACATCAAGCTGACGCCAATGTCCGGGGATCTTAAAAACACCCTATACCTAACTTACACACAAGAAGCAAAAGAATCTCTCATTAGCCAAGGATGGGGAGAAGAAACAGGTTCGAAGGTCCTGACGATTCATGAGGCTCAAGGCCTGACCAGCGAGACTGTCGTAGTTATTAACAGCAAATCGGCCAAGCTGCAGCTACATGATAGTGTCTCGCATGCGGTCGTAGCAATATCGCGACACACCATCAGCTGCACCTACTATAGCAAGGGCAAAGACGATGCAGTCATGAGACTAATTCGTAATGCGATGGGTGCAACAACTAAAAGCATTGTGGAGTACAACTTGAAGATGGCCATGAAAGACAGGAACGCAGCGGTCACAACTTCAATTATAGCGGACATGCCCTAATATTTATGATATAAGTCGCATCAAAGCTTATTTTTTTTTGTAATTTTTGTGTAACACTATCAAGTGACCTTAATTTATTATAAAATTTAATTTTATTTAACCAAGGATAAAACATATAAACTTGTGTAATTCGCTTATCAGCCATAGCCTTAGTTCTAAGTAATATTAAATAAAAAAAAATGTAGAGATTATAATAGATGTTCATTATGATAAATATTAATTCTATGTATTAATATAATCAATATTTGTAATAAGAACATATAGTGTAAGTTAAAAAAGGGTACGGACCAAGTGTCTGTAGAGCTAACTATTTTGAAATAAAAAAAAAAAATCTAAATGTGAACTGAACTTAAAAAAATCTAGACTATTTATTTAGACATGACACGTTGCGAATATTTTACGTAATTCTATGTAGAAGTGTAGAAACGTGGGGACTGGGAAAAACGTGCCCACCCCAAAATCGTCTGGTGGCTCACCCTAGTAAAAGGGGGCTAAACTTTAAAATCAAAAAAGATAAATTATATTATAGTACTTGACTACTATTTTTTTTTGAGAAAATGTGACCTATCACTTTTAATTTGAGGAAGTAATTTCTTAGGTTTAGGTAAACAACATAAAAAAGTTGTAAAAAGCGCACAAAACGGACTTTGAAGAGTCCACGTGTTTTATTTGTTAGAGCGCTTCGGCGGATTCTAAAAATATTGGTATTTTGTAATCGTAATTTTAAACATTACTTCGATTTCTAAATCATTTTAAGCCATCCGATATTGAAAAACGAAAATCAACGTTGCACTTTTAATAAACAAAAACACTTTTAATAAACAAAAAACACTTTTAATAAACAAACAAACAACAAATAAATGTTTTTAAAATGCAGCTTTTGAGTTTTGCAAAGAAAATAGCTTTTGTCTCTAGGCGTCGGTAAATTGACTTTTTGGCACATGGTAGTGTAGACACACCGTTGAAACCTAGTGTTAAGACACTCCATCCCCCATTTTCTATCTTTCAACTTTCGAGGCATTAGTGCATTGCACACTTTGTTTTCTCGCTATGTCTTCCAGGCAACCTTAAGTTATAGGATATAATGGGGAGGAAAAGGGGTAAATAATGCATTCACCCCAATTGGGAATCGAACATTCAAACCATCGACCTTACTATCGGATACCGTCACTGATTCACAATGATTTTACTGTAAATAATTGATTAAATTACTATATATTATAATATAACTGGAACTAAAGATATCGGCGTAATTGATGTATGAGTAAATTTATTATATATATTAAATTTAAACTGGAAATTGAAAAATGTGTAGAAGAAAAATGTGTAAATCTTATGAATAATAATTTATTACTATAACGAATCGATTGTACGTCGTAATAAAATATATTTTTAGGGTTCTGTAGTCAAATGGTAAAAAACGGAACTCTTATATCGTCATATACTGTTGAGACTTGGGTTAAGATTTTTATAGAAATATGAAAAATATTTCATAATTATTTTATAATTATGGGGAAGGCCCTAACCTTCCCCATACGTAAAACCAAAAATTGTTTTTCCATTAAACCCATACGTATGAGATGTCTATGGATAGATCTTCAAAAAGGATTTTAAACTTTCTTATATATTTGTAAACTTTGCGTGAGACACACGTCCAAATTGGTAAATGTGCTTGTCCAATTATGCGATGAGGCATAGAAGTTGGATTTTTGGAAATATTTCTAGTTTAACTAGAATATTAGTCTGTTTAGTTGTCACAAGCCTATATTGCTCGCATATAGATCAAAATTCATATATATATATATATATATATATATATATATATATATATAATATATATATATATATATATATATATATATATATATATATATATATATATATATATATATATATATATATATATATATATATATATATATATATATATATATATATATATATATATATATATATATATATATATATATATATATATATATATATATATATATATATATATATATATATATATATATATATATATATATATATATATATATATATATATATATATATATATATATATATATATATATATATATATATATATATATATATATATATATATATATATATATATATATATATATATATATATATATATATATATATATATATATATATATATATATATATATATATATTATATATATATATATATATATATATATATATATATATATATATTATATATATATATATATATATATATATATATATATATATATATATATATATATATATATATATATATATATATATATATATACATATATATATATATATATATAATATATATATATATATATATATATATATATATATATATATATATATATATATATATATATATATATATATATATATATATATATATATATATATATATATACTATATATATATATATATATATATATATATATATATATATATATATATATATAATATATATATATATATATATATATATATATAATATATATATATATATATTATATATATATATATATATATATATATATATATATATATATATATATATATATATATATATATATATATATATATATATATATATATAATATATATATATATATATATATATATATATATATATATATATATATATATATATATATATATATATATATATATATATATATATATATATATATATATATATATATATATATATATATATATATATATATATATATATATATATATATATATATATATATATATATATATATATATATATATATATATATATATATATATATATATATATATATATATATATATATATATATATATATATATATATATATATATATATATATATATATTGTTAAAACATCAGTCTAAATTGTAACGAACTCAAGAGCATTTATATTATGTTACTTGCTGCTTCGGAACCCTTCTTGGTCGAGTCCTACTCGCACTTGAGTAATTTTTATAGTAAACTTTAGCTGAGAGAAACGTAGGAACTTAGAGTTAAGACACTCCGTTCCCCATTACTTTTACTCCAGAGTGAAGCCAGAAACACTTAGCAAGGATATGTCAGTGAAAGAAAGTAGACTACTACACGTTTCTTTATATTCGAGAGAGAGTGGTGGGTGATGAATCCATCTTTGTTAAATTTGTTTGGAAGACGGTATTTATATGTAACCAACACCTTAAGTATTTGTTGAATCTTTTTCAAAGTCAAATGTGATGAGTAATTTGATAATATGTTAACACTAGAGATGTGGGAGCGGGGACGGAGAAAGCAGGGACTAAGTAACGGAGTGTCTTAACACTAGGTTCCCACGGTTCCTGCAGTTCCCTCTGCCATGTGCGGGATAAAGCGTGAAGCTAAAAAAAACTAGAGATGTGCTTGTAAAAGATTTTCTACATGCAGTGAATCTTTTTTAATGCAATGTTACAAAAAACATTATTACTGTTTAGCTTTTTTTACCATTTTTAATTCTATATTTTTTTGGTTTTGTTTGTGTTGTTATCGAACAAATTAATCCGACATTTTAGACTCGAAATGACGTTTTAACTTCTTTTTTATCCAAAGTTATAAAAGAAATTGAATAGATTTTTAAAAATATATACACATAATCAAAAGGACAAAATTTGAATACACTAACTTAATATTGAGGATTTTTACACCAAAATACAATACGAACTATTTACACTAATAATTTTTTATTTGTCATGACAGGTTCGACAGCAAAAATGGCAAGTCTCGTATTGACTACTATGGCACAATGGTCAAGACCTACCAGCTTTCAGCCTCAGTGTATCCACAGTTTGGCACTTCAATAAAGGTATTTTTTTAATATATGGCAATAATAATAAAATGTTTATATAACATCATGTTATTTGTATGCAATTATTACTTGTTTAGGAGTTTTTATACTATATTTATATGTTTTTTTATTCTGTGAATAACATATAGGTGTATAGTGATATAAATATATAAGATGATGGAATCTTAATTTAAGACGGCGTAATTAAACACCGTGCTCTGTCTAGAAATACATACAAATTTATTTCTACGAGATGGGGATCAAACGCAACTGATGTTTACGATCATAATGTACTTACAATGGTCTCAATGATCTTTTGTAATGATTTCATATAAAACTTATAATAATAAGCCTATGTATTTGTTATTAATTTGAGTCACGATCGTATTTTATTTTGTATTTAACACATGTTCATTGCTCATAGGTTATTGATCTTGCTGTTACAATGTGTATATGTGTGTGTGTCTGTGTGTGTGTGTGCGTGTGAGTATGCGTATGTGTGTGTGTGTGTGTGTGTGTGTGTGTGTGTGTTCTCTTGATTTGAACCTACATGATATTTTTACTTCTTTTATTATGATTTTTATAGATAGCGCCGATAACAACTGAGCAAGTACTAAATCAAGACACATGTTTGCAAGTGAACGGTACTAAGGAGGAGACCATCAATATTCAGTCGGTGTTGCCTGATATGAGTGATTTTAAATATGTCGGTAAGTTATTTATTGAAAGTTTAAAAAATGTAAAAACTGTTTTATTTTAAAAATGAAGACTAAATTTAATTAATTTTTTAGTTAAAAATACTTTAGCGGGGACGGGAAAGCAGGGACTACGCAACGTAGTGTCTTGACACTAGGGTCCCACGGTCCCTGCAGTTCCCTCTGCCTACCCCACCATGTGCGGGATAAAGCGTGAAGCTATAAAAAAAATTAGCAATTAAGGGCAATTTTTGCAAATTAGAGCTACATATGTTTATAAATGGTAGGTGATATAATTTGCATGTTCCGAATCGATGGAGTATATAATAAATGTAAGAAATAAAATTTAATAAAAACAATTTTTTTTATAGCTTCACGCTCTATCCCGCACATGGCAGGGTAGGTAGAACAATACGAACCTAGTGTTAAGACACTCCGTTGCTTAGTCTCTGCTTTTTCCGTCAATATAATATTATAATATTTAAATATCAATATTTATTATACATACATATAAATGATGATATTTTATAAATTAAACATTTGGTTTTGATATTTTTGTATATAATAAAAAGTACATAAAGATTTATTATTATTTTTTTTATTTTGTGTGGTAGAATTGTCTGATACTAAATAACGGCTTTTTTAATTGCCTAAAACTTCCAATTTACTTTCCTACACGAAAGTTGCGGGCGTAGCTAGTTGTTGATATACTTACTGATTATTGACGACCATCCAGTACTAACCTATTGAATTGTAAATTTTAAAACTAATATAGCTACAGTTTGGATGACAATACAATTTGTTTTATAGTATTATTTTATAGCCTGACATTTTCTCTCAATTTAAATTAATTAACTTAATTAACTTTTCAGGTACAGAAACCATGCAAGATTCCGACACGTCAAAATGGCGGATGGTGATGAATGTTGGTGATAAAGTGAACAAGTATACAATGTGGGTGAAGTACAAGAAAAGTTTGAGAGGTGATGCCGTTGCCATACCTGTGAGGTTAGTGTTGCCATATAAATTGATTATTTTTGAAATTATTATTTGATATACTTACTTATATCATTAATATCACTATAGTCCATAAATCTACAAAGGCTATTATGGGCTGTACATTAGGCGTCGCTGAAGACCGAGGCTTCAGTTTGTGGGTTCGATTCCCACTGGGGATAGATGGATTTATTTATCTTCTTTACTAGCAAATAGGCAAAGCACGGCGTTGAGCTCCGCCAAATAACATACAATGCCTCGAAAAAGCAGGGAACGGAATATGTTAACACTAGGAACCGTTCCTGCGGTTCCCTCTGCCTACCCTGCCATGTGCGGGATAAAACGTGAAGCTATAAAAAAAATTAAATATTTTTTAACTTTCCAGGTACGAAATGAAAGGATTCAACTCGCTTCTAGGCTCGCACTACGATCATTATTACTTAGACTATATGGACTATAATGTGGACGATATCGACCAAGACGTGTTTAAAGTTGATCCAGGTACGTTATAACTAGTTTAGTATAAATCTAGATTTAAATAAATCTAGATATATCTAGACTAGAGTATTGAAAATAGTAATGTGTTTAATTAGATCTAAAATTTGTACCAATTGACTGACTGACAAATTATATGTGTTATAAGACAAAGAACGGCGATGAATTCCGCCATTTAAACATGGTGTTTAATTTTTTAAACGGAGAGTTTCAACACTGTTGAATTTCTCCGTGCTCTCTGCCTACATATATAGGATATATGCCAAAAATTATTATATATAAAAAATATATTATATAATTACACTACAAGCTTTATTTTTATATATTAATATTTATTTCAGCCTTCAAATGCACTTCGTTCCCCGGTCCAGGGTCTAAACACTTCGCGACATTTAATCCTATGAAGGAGTTTGTTCACCCAGTCCATGATGGTCACGTGGAGAGTGAATTTGAAAGGTAGGTGGTCTTTTTTGTCAGTTATGTTAGTTATCTCGGTTATGTCAGTCATGCTAAATATATTAGTTATGTCAGTTATGTCGTGTCAGTCGTGTCAGTCATGTCAGTCATGTCAGTCATGTCAGTCATGTCAGTCATGTCAGTCATGTCAGTCATGTCAGTCATGTCAGTTATGTAATGATTGCTTTATTATTTTGTTAATTTGGTTTTGATCAGTGTGGTGTATTTGTTTTTAATCATTATTATTAATAGCTATTTAACTGGTATGTCTAATGTTTTCAATATAAGCAAAAAGTGAGAAATGGAGTGTCGTTTCACTATTCTCTTTTTGTGGAGTATACCGTAATGTGCAGGATAAAGCTTGAAGTTATTAATTATTAATATTTCTTTTTAATTTTTGTCTTTCCTGGGTCGTTGTTGTAAAACTAGTTCTCTAACGAAGAACATATGGCTTAGCGGTCAGAGAATTTGGATAGATGAGTAAAGTCGCGGTTTCGGTTTATAAACGAATTTTAAACGTTCAAATTACAAATTTTTAAGTAATTAGATGAAAACATTTTATTTCAATAATCCGAAAAATCAATCTAATCAAAATAACATTTTTGACAGCAAATTGTTTAAAAATATATATAAAAATAATTATTTATTACAGATTCAAAATGAAGCACAACAGGCAATATTCGTCCGACATTGAACACGCCAATAGGATTGACATCTTTAGGCAGAACCTCAGGTTTGTATATCCATTCATTCAATTAATCTATTCATGTCACACGTGTGGGTTCGATTCTCACTCGAGGGTGTTAAGTAATTTTTATTTTGCTTTCTCGTGATAAGACAAAGCGCGGCGTTAAGTTCCACCACTCTATATACAATGTCTAAAAAGTGGTAATAGTTTATATTTTCCATTCAATAATTTAAACAATTTCAATCTAATTTGCGTATTTCATTGGAATTCAAACTCAATATATTATTAAAATAATTCAATTTTTTTAATTAAGTATAGGACGACAGTAAACAAAAGATTTGTAGAACTGATTTATTTTTTTTATTTCCAAAATAGATTGTGAGGATACTTAAATAATTTGAGAAACTGTGACTTTAAAGGCGATGTCTTGAGTGTCGCAGATCACTTCGACATCTCGAATTCGGACGGAAAATGGAGAAACTCTCCGTCTCCTTGAAATTCTTTCTACATTATAAAAAATATATTATTTCCTTTAATTAATATTTCCTTTAGATTCATCCACTCGAGCAACAGAGCGCGTCGCGGCTTCACAACGGCAGTGAACCATCTCGCCGACCGCACTGCGGAAGAACTCTCCGTTCTCCGCGGGCGGCGCTACTCTGGGCCTAACCACGGTGAGCTGTCCTTTCAACCTCTTACCTAGCAATATATTCTTGGTACTTTACATTTTAATAATCTAGTAGGTTTAAACTCTACTTTGGTTATAAGAGTATGAAAGCACAACCTCTTTCTGTGTTATGTTGTCCTGGTACCTTTTCACAATTTTCTTTTTCGTTCTGTACTTTATAAGACGAGTGTACATACATACTTCTTTATTGTCATAATGTAATTTTTAATTTTATTTTGTATGAAATCTCTCTGCCTGTAGTTTCGAGACATAGAAGAATAAAGTAATCTTTTCCTTGATTATGTAGTGCTGGTACTTTTTCTATTTAGTTTTTAAGACTTGGCTAGCTCTCTTCTCTCTTGTAGTGGTTTTCTTTTTTCTTAATAAATGTGAGTAAGAAGTTACTTTCTATTTTCTCATGTTATCCTGGTATTTGTACGACATCGAGTAGACTAGCTTACCTGGTGCTTTTTCTATTCAATTTTGTATGATTCTACTCCACTTTCCTCTTCAAAGCCGTTGTTGCTCTTGTGATAAATTGTGTAAAACTAAGTAAATGACTTCCTAGTTTATCATGTCGTCCTGGTATTTGTAGTACTAAAATCTTTTCTGCAGATGTCCAACGCAAGCAAGCAGACTAGCTTCATTAAAGTGATTAAATACCGCCTACTTCTTTATAATGTCCTGGTACTTTTTCTATACACATTGTCGTTGCTCTTTCAATCATCTATTGTTAGTCTTTACTAACATCTTACCTGCAGTAAGTACGCTAAGACTTTTCTTAGCGTACTTACTGCAGGTAAGATGTTCTTTTAAATAAAGCAGGCTCCATCAATATGAATAAATATCTCCTGTTTTGTCATATTGTCCTGGTAGTTTTTCTCTTTAATTGATATGTGGCTTACTACTTACTCTCCTTCTCATAGTCGTTGCTCTTGTGATGTTAAAAGTAAGTTACTTTCTAGTCTTTTATGTAGTCCTGGTACTTTTTCTATTTAATTTTGTATGGCTCTCCACTCTCCTCATTATAGTCTCTTTAGAATTAATCTAGATAAAAAATAATCCTTCTTTTTTTAAAAATTAAAAGAAAATATTTCAAACATTTATAAAATTGTATTTATCACGTACACGCACACATACGTATACGCCATACGCATGCGCACGCTTACACGCACACCCATAGTAGCATAGCAACAAAAAGGAACATTTTAAAATAAAATTATGACTTAAAACAAAATTATAACCAGAAATATAGAAAGCATGGCTTTCAATCCCGCCGCGGTTAAACATTTTTATATGCTTTAAGTACAGTGACTTAATATAAGTTTTACTGCAGCCAAAAAAAAATTTAGTTATGCAAATGAATGCTAGGCCGCTTTTTCGTATTGCACGGAAAGTTTCTCCACTCTTCTCTGATGGCGTTTTTGGACTCTAAATTATATGTTCTCGCCATAAAATCTACAAAATTGTACAGAGCCCTAGTATTTTGGGATATTTTATCCCAAGGATAAAACGAAACCTTATTAGTAAGACTCTGCTATCCGTCTATCTATCTGTCTGCTTGTCTATATACGGAACCCTTTGTGTCATATATATATATATATATATATATATATATATATATATATATATATATATATATATATATATATATATATATATATATATATATAAAAACAAATATTTATCCCCAGGTCTTCCGTTCCCCTACAGCGACGCGATGCTGAAGGAGATGAGCGTCAAACTACCCCCCGAATACGACTGGAGATTGTTTGGCGCCGTGACACCGGTTAAAGGTATGTTATTTGTGTATGCGGGGGTCGCCGATTCCTTTCCCGTGAGGCTGACAAGATGAGCAATGTTGAGTTTTATTACTCACCCTGCTATGTAAAGAGAGGAGATAAGATGAGTGTCTAACTTCTCTGCTAAAAGTTATGTTTAAATATTTCCCCAGTCGGGGAAGATGGATTTTTCTATTTCCATTTTCTTTGTCTGGCAACTAAGGCAAAGCGCGGCGTTGAGTTCCGCCACTCAACACGCAATGCCTCGAAAACGGCGGAAAGTTGGGACAGGAGTAAGCAGGGACTAAGTAACGGAGTGTCTTAATTCATATGGTTCCTGCAGTTCCCTCTGACTACCCTGCCATATGCGGGATAAAGCGTGAAAGCGTGAAACTTATTATGCGGTCTTTTCATTATATTATTCATTCAACTCAACCTTTGGTCATCGTCGTTTGGTAACGTCATAACAGATATCTTGTACGAAATTGTAATCAATGAATTCCTTGCTTTGTTTAACATTTTCAACGATATGGACTATACATACTGATATTATAAAGAAAAATTTGTATGTTTATTTGTATTGAATAAACTTAAAAACGACTGGATCGGTTTTGGCGAAATTTGAAATGAAGATACCTTAAGGTCCAGGAAGTAACTTAGTTGCTTTTTATCGTGAAAATGAGGGTAGAAGGGGGTAAAATGTCTCTATATATAAAATATATATAACTCGGAGAAGATGGATTTATTATTTCCATTTTCTTCGCTCTTACAGGCAAAGTGCGGTGTTGAGTTTTGTCTCAACACTAGGTTACCAAGTCTTTCTCTGCCCACCCTGCTATATATGCGGGATAAAGCGTGAAGCTAGGAAAAATATATAATGTAAAAGTACGCGTATACATGAAATGTATATCGTGTCGTAGACCAATCCGTGTGCGGCTCGTGCTGGTCGTTCGGCACGGTGGGCGCAGGTGGAGGGCGCGCTGTTCCTGCACAACGGCGGACACCTCGTGCGGCTCAGCCAGCAGGCGCTCGTGGACTGCTCCTGGGGGTGAGTGCGAGGGTGTGAGGCAAAGTCAACGTCAAGTCAAAGTAAAGGCCAAAGTCAATGTCAAGGTCAAAGTTATAGTCAAAGTCAAGATAAATAATTGTATTGAAAATAAAATAAAAGTTAGTCAAATAATTTAATTTACACTAAAGTTAATGCCTCAGATATGACAAGAACCGGCGCAAGAAACTCAGCGAGATATTCTTTATTTTTTTCTTTTATTTTAATTAGCCAAAAATTTACAATTTTACAAACTTTATCAGTGACAATGATACTCTTGAAATAGACTGGAGCAAGTATTTCATTTTCAAAGTGTGTTATAAATTTATGAAATCACTCGTAGGGTAGTAACTATATGGTAATATTATGAATGTATGTACAAATATATAATAAGGTTAAATGGTTAGTTTAATTCTAATAATAATATGGAAAAACACTTTAACTGTGTTCGGACAGAGATTCTGCGTAATTGTAGTAAATGACGTGAGTCAATTAAGGACATTATTAAATATTTTATGATTTTTAAAATGCTAATCCACACTGAGGATAGAAAAAATACTTAAAGAAAACATATAAAAATTTGAACGCAACGGGACTCGAACCCGCGTAGAACGCATGGCTCAGTGGTGAGAGCGCCTGCACGGTTCGCAGGAGGGCGCGGGTTCGAGTCCCGCTGCGTTCAAATTTTTATATGTTTTCTTTAAGGACATTATTTCCGAGTATTATTCTTTCAATACAGACCGTTGCTTGCATACAACCGGCATAGCATTTTTTTCGCTTTTGTCGTCTATCTAAGACTACCCTCTTTTTAAAAGAGATTTCTGATAATGTAAGTAAATATTTAATTTAGCCGTCGCAGCACAACATATTATGAATGAATACTACAGTTCCTTCTGCCTACTCTGCTATGAGCGGGATAAAGCGTGAAGCTGAAAAAATATTATTATAATTTGTTTTTCGAGGATCGTCGTGGCGCAAAGGCGTAGCGTCTACCTGTGAACACGACGGTTTGTGGGTTTGATTCCCGTGAGGGAAAGATTGATTTTTCTATTTTCATTATCTTCGCTCTGGAAACTAGGTTAAGTGCGGCGTTGAGTTCCGCCACTAAATACGCAATGCCTCGAAAGAGGCGAAAAGCAGGGACTAAGCAGCGGAGGGTCTTAACACTAGGTTCAGCGGTCACTGCAGTTCCCTCTGCCTATCCTGCCATGTGCGGGATAAAGCGTGAAGCTAAAGAAAAAAAATGTTTTCTAGTTTCGGCAACAACGGCTGCGATGGAGGAGAGGACTTTAGGGCGTATCAGTGGATCATGAAGCACGGCCTGCCTACTGAAGAAGACTATGGCGGGTACTTGGGACAGGTAAGAATATTGTGCTAGTTAAATAACATATAGAGCGATTAATCGGGCGCTTTAGAAAATTAGTTCATTCGTTCAGATCAATTTAGTATAAAACCAATTACCGTGTCCGTAGCTTGTTTCGAAATATTTTGACACCTAGAGATGTAGTTCATTCGTTCAGAACAATTTGTAATAAATTCATTAACCAGATCATTTGATATTTGGTACTGGTCGGCTTGTATCGGAATATTCTGACTCTTAGAGAAGTAGTTCATTCGTTCCGATTAATATGTTGAAAAATAGTCCAGGTTATTGTGTAGATAATTTGAGAAATATGGAAAACTATGGATTTAGAATATGTTACTTTGGACATATTGAATGAAGTAACGAATTGAATGAAACAATAAGAATGTGTGAAAATTAAATAATATATAATGAGTTAGAATGACGTGAAGTGATCACAATAGGTTTAGGGAAATTTGGCTGAGTTTGTTGTGGGCTCTTCTCACCAGGCCGCGCTTGGAAACCTCGTAACTTTAGTTTTAAGTCGTGGAGTGTGTAGGTTTCAGAGAGGCTCAATTCGATATTTATTATCAAATTGGGCTCCTCTGACACTCCTCCGTTCGCTCTATCTGACGTACACACGTGATCATCATCCCCACCATCTGGACACGTGGAACTCCACTACAATGCGGTTCCGTAGGAACTTTTTTCCACGTACCACACTACTGTGGAATAGCCTAGCTGCGGTAGTGTTTTCATATCGATACAACATGGGTACCTTATTATCTTGTTGATTCTAAGTGGAAAAGTTATAAATAAATGAATAAATAAATGACTACTCTACACTAATACCAGCATCAGTTTATGGTTTCCAATATAAACTTCAAATCAATATACAGTCGGAGTTTCGCTGTTAGGAGTTCATTTTTTATAATAAAATAACGGAGTAATATCATTTGATTTATTCTCGTACAATAGTTAATACAGAATAGATAAATTTTAACGTAATTCGGCCATTTTTATTTAATTAACAACTGACATTTCTGTTCCATATTCAAAAAATAATGTCATAAAGAAATTTACATTACAAATAGGTTTTACTGATTTTAATAGTTAAAAATTAATTTCAATACTAAATACTTTAGTAACAATAAAATTATAAAATGTGTATTGATTTTTGGCCAATATGTAGGTAGTTTCCTATTTTAAATGAATTCACATTGACATAGTGTTTTGCAATAAAAATAAAAAGATTTTTTTATTTCATTTTTTACTTTTTTTTACAATAGATAGCACTAGTGTTGCCATCTTCCAATGACACCATAGATAATTAAAAAATTGACGAGTTAAATATTTTATTCTTTTTTTTTAGTTTCACGCTTTATCCCGCACATGGCAGGGTAGGCAGAGGGAGCTGCAGGGACCGTGGGAACCTAGTGTTAAGACACTCCGTTGCTCAGTCTCTGCTTTCTCCGTTCCCGCTTTCAGCCTTTTTCGAGGCATTGCGTGTTGAGTGGCGGAACTCAACGCCGCGCTTTGCCTAGTTTGCCAGAGCGAAGAAAACGGAAATAGAAAAATCGATCTTCCCCGACTGGGGATCGAACCCAGAAACAAAAAAAAATTTAATCTTCTTTTATATATTTGCAGGACGGCTACTGTCATATCGACAACGTGACTCTCGTGACGTCTATTAAGGGATGGGTCAATGTAACCGCCAAGAACGAAAACGCCTTGAAAGTAAGCTTGTTGTTACTTATTTTTTTAATTCTTCACGCTTTATCCCGCACATAGGAGGATAGGCAGAGGGAACCGCAGGAACTGTAGGAACCTAGTGATTTTTTTATTTTTTTTTATTTAAAAATAGTTTGCTCCACAGACACTTGGTCCGTACCCTTTTTTAACTTATACTATGTACTTATTACAAATATTGATTATATTAATACGTAATACATAATGAGGACCGTCATGGCGCAGAGGCGTAAGCGTCTGCCTGTAAACGCGACGGGTAGGCAGAGGGAACTGCAGGAACCATTTGAACCTAGTGTTAAGACACTCCGTTGCTTAGTCCCTGCTTTCTCCGTCCCCACTTTCCGCCCTTTTCGAGGCTTTGCATGTTGAGTGGCGGAACTCAACGCCGCGCTTTGCCCAGTTGCCAGAGCGAAGAAAATGGAAATAGAAAAATCCATCTCCCCCGAGTAGGAATAGAACCTACAAATTGACCCGTTTACAGGCAGCCTCTTTCTATTATTTATTTATTGAATTTATTGATAAATCAATTGAAATATTCTAAATTAATTGAAGTTTCATTATATCTGTTTTTATAATCTTTGAAGTTTTAGAGAAATCGTTAAGAAATTAGCATCATATGTTGTGTTATATATGCCTATTATTTAAGACTATAAATTAGTGAATATGTCTTTTTTTTCATTATATTTTTATTAACTTTTTTAGGTGAAAGCAAAAAGTAGTTTAGTTACACTCAGTCTTTTAAAGTAAAAATATATAAAAACATGTCCTTTTTTTATTTCACAGCTGGCAATATTCAAGCACGGTCCCATATCGGTCGCTATTGATGCTTCACACAAGAGTTTCAGTTTTTATTCAAATGGCGTGTATTATGAACCTAAATGGTAAGATTTAGTATAAAATACTATATAATATATATATATATATATATATATATATATATATATATATATATATATATATATATATATATATATATATATATATATATATATATATATATATATATATATATATATATATATATATATATATATATATATATATAACATCTTCTTAGTGTAATTCGGCTAATCTCATTTTTAAAGATAATTGTTGTTTAGATATTTATAGAAGAATTGGAATTTTTCATTTTAATTTTTTCAATTCCATCAGTCTATATATAGTGTTTTGAATTCGTATGGGAAATGGGAAATGGAGTGTCTTAACACTAAGTTTTGTGTGAAACAAAAATAAAATAATGGAATTGAAGCTGTTGCCGGGTGACTGTACTCTTGATTTATTTATGAAAACAAATATGATATAATAATGCAATCACCGCTAATTATATTTTTTGCACTCCTCTTCACTCGCTTAGAGTGGCGGTAATAAGGGCGCCATTGTACAAATTAAAGGGCGCCATTGTTTTATGACAGAATTATTATTATTTAATAAATAATTATTATATTTATACTAAAAACATTCAATTCTAGCAAAAACGAAGTAGACCAACTCGATCATGCAGTCCTGGCAGTTGGATACGGGGTTCTGAACGGTTCTAAGTACTGGCTCATTAAGAACTCGTGGTCTAATCTGTGGGGGAACGATGGGTACGTGCTGATGGCGGCCAGGGACGACAACTGTGGGGTGCAGGCCGCGCCTACTTATGTACTCATTTAAAGGGGGAGAGGGGTATGAAAGGGGGGGGAAGGAGGGGTATGAAAAAGTGGATGGCTATGATAAAAACTGGGGAGAGGGAAGCATGGAAGGGGTAATTGAAAAGTGGGAAGGCTGGAGATGGAGAAGGGTTTCGGAGGAGTGGGGTGTAGCTTGATCTGTTGATTTTAATTAGAAAAAAAAAATCAATTTGTAAATTTGTTTTGTTTTAAAGTGCAAGTAAAAAGAAATAAAACATTTTTGTTTGAAAATTTTAAGACGGAATATGAAGTCACTGTCATTTATGTGTCACCTGTCATGTTATTTTTTTCTAATTATTTCGATATGATGCGTTGAAGCTACTTCAGTTTAGAATTACCCAATAATTAAACTTATTATTTTTCCTTAATAGTTAATGTAAGAGTAAATATCGAATATTAAAATAATTTTTATATTTTTAAAAGTATATTTTTAAATCACATTCTACTGTTTTAAGCAATCTCTGACTAATGAAGGCTGTGCCGTAAAATTTGCTCTCTTCTTATTGGCATTTATTTATACATACATTCCAATGTTGCTATATTAAAAAAATATAATTGTAATTAACAAAATATTTAAATAATATTTTAATTATATGAAACAAAATTTCAAGAAATAGCTATTATATTCATTAAAAAAATATCCTGAAAATCTAATGAAAATGGAAAAATATGTGAAATCGTTAAAATCATTAAGATTCAATAAATATTTAGTAAAATAAATATATAATATCAGTAGTGTTGCCTTATTTTATTGAATTTTTTCCTCTCAATCCGGATAGTATAGAAGCCGTTTAACTGAGGTCCGGATAATCGAAGCTGCACTCTTTATGAATAATTGATAATTTATGAATAACAAACATGAGATATATTTATAGATTGTAAGTTTGATTTTTTTTTGAATTTTGTAGCTAATATTATAAAGAATTATAATTTAGCTTAAACTCAATGCTATGTATTTAAAATTTATATTTTGTAGTTTCAAATTAAATATATGATCGATATTTATTGGTGTTTCATTTCTTAATAGAATAAGATTATTAATTATTCTGATTTCTACCCTTTTTATTACTATTTCTTTATTTTGACCAGTAATAAAATCAATTTCTAAAAAATCAAATGTTACATACATTTGATTTTTTAGAAATCGATTTTATTACGGGTCACTCACCTGTAACAAAATCGATTTTAAATAATCGAATGGATTTGAATCGAATGGGAATGGATGATGAAAAAATGACGTCAATATCCTTCAAAATAGTTTTTTTTTATTTACAAAGAAGTGAAATTTATGGTGAGCGAAGCGAAGTAAGAAGCTAAAAAAAACGAATAAATTTTGTAATAAAATATATCATATTACTGGTCTTAATGTGGCGGCACCCACACGCACATGTTGCCCATCTTCACTTGGTTTCCCGGACACGGGTCTTGGTGTATTGTTTTTTTGTACTGTAACAGAAATGTTTTTATATTTTTTTTATAGCTTTACGCATTATCCCGCTTATGGTAGGATAGGCAGAGGAGCCGTAAGAACCTAGTGTTAAGACACTCCGTTCTCCGCTTTTCGAGGCATTGCGTGTTGAGTGGCGGAACTAAACGTCGCGTTTTGCCTAGTTGTCAGAATGAAGAAAATATGAAAACATTCGTCTTCCCCGTGTAGGAATCGAACCCACTAACAGTCCAGTTTACAGGCAGACGGGCCTCATTACGGTTCTCCTAGATTGTTTTGTTAATTGATTCCTTTTTTATCATTAACTGCAAAATATTTCATTAATAACCTCATTAATTAGTGAATATTTTATGCGAGGTTATTGTTTTATAGGACAGACTAACTGATTGGAAGTCATGCTTGATGATTTGATGACCTATCGGTAGAATGAACAAATTTAATTACTTTGATCTGGAACAGCTGTAATTGTTCTGTTGACTTTGTCACTTTATGCGCAATGCTCGAATAGAGGCGGAAAATAGAGAACGTAGAGTTTAGTCACCAGGTTCCATCTAACTTGTCGTGGGATATAAGGCTTTGATACTTCAGAAGAAGTCTTAATGATTCTATTACTTTAAAACAGAGAGATACTAATAATAATAACAATAACTAATATTTACAGTTATTTATAGTATATGTAAAGATAAAATATCAGTTAAGTGTGAGTATGTTTCAAGCACTGAGGGTTCCGTAGCGATTTCGTTATTTCGGTTCAACATGTTCTTGAGAAAAGTAATTTTGACACACGGTCTGACAGGCATATATAAACAGACTAACACACGACGGAGAACAAATAGGGGTTTTCTTTAAAAGAAAAAAAAAATTATTGAAGTACTACCGTCCAATAGTTCCAGGGTGGATAATGGGGCATCCAGACCTTGGCTTTTTCAGTTGATAACGTTTCTCCTTCTCCCAAAGGGCTCTTCCCAGGGGCCAAGGGGTCATTTTCTTCACCAGATTTCTCAAACTGCGGAGCCCTTAGTATATCCTTGAGTATATATACCAATGTATTATAATTCTTCAACGTTTCCAAGCGTTTATCCAATTTGTCTGTCAATTCGTTAATTTGTTTTTGTAATTTTTTCTTCTCATTACCTCTTAATATCTTAAAGACGTTCAGCGATTTAATTTTATTTTTAATATTCTTTGTTTCTTCATTAAAAATATGAATATTTGGATTTTTTCTGACTCGAAGTTTTGTGCATTCTGACAATTGGTATGTATAAAGTATTGAATTTACCATCATATTCGATTGTAAACGGTTTCTTGTGGGGCACAATTTTTTTAACAACCACCTTATATTCATCTTTAACCGGATGTTCTTCTATTCGGTTCAAATTAATCACTTCCGGTACAGTATTTATGGTGTTTTTTAAAAATGATTTGACATTATCATCCTCGTGCCTTTGAAATTCTTTAAAATTAATAAGTTTCAAGCCATAACTCGATTGTAAAGCGGAAATTATTAAAAATATGCATACCGTACTTTTTTTATATCGGTCGTACACATTTTGTACGTTACTAATAAAAATGTTTTTCCAATTAAATGTTTATGTCTAATTGTAATTTATGTAATCTCGAAAAGAAAGGATAGCTTATTGTTTAATGTCATTTTTATTTCAGTTAAAATACATACATGTGTAAGGCGATTGCGGCTAAGTTAGTAAGAATTTACTATATATCCTTGTAATACTCGGGAATCTAACTTGGTCAAATGTGCTAAGAAAAAATAAAAGTACCTAATATGGAATTTAGTATATTTTTTTACTTATAAAGTAGTAAGTGTAAATATTTAAAGACAATATATAAAATCAAAGAAAGCATTAACGCTGTGAGATGAACGGTCCTGTTGAGGTTAAGTTTTTACATGTTTTCTTTAAGAATTTAATTAGGACAAAAGACATCAAATTAATATTAAAAATTATTGAAATTCGTCGCTTAATCAAAATCTATAGCTTATCGCTGACACTAAAAGAGATATGAACTTACAGTAAAAGTACAAAATTAATTCAACGTTGAAATTTCATAGATAACATAAGAGAAAATATATTAAAATATTTAATAAAACAGTCTCCTCTCTCGCCAAACGATCTTTAGGCAGCGGAAATTTGTAATAATCTCCCTACAGTGATGCTAATAAAATGGCTTCGTGTTCCTCTTGTCCTCTGCTTGCACGGTTTGCAAGAGGTCGGGTTCAAATACCGCTGCGTACAAATTTTTAGGTTTTCTTCAATTTTTTTTTCTTTCTTAGCATGGATTACCATTTTAGAAATCCTCATAATAGTTTATAGGTATGTTTCAGTAAAAAACATCATAAAATTATATGTAGTATATGTGGGTAGTTCATGGCGCGAATCATAATCACACACTGAGGATTCTGAATCAGTTTCATTAATTTATTTCGTTGCTTGTACGCATGAATTATGTATCATTTGACTTTATAACATTTTCGTATGTGCTTACAAAATACTGGTCCAGGAATAGGTTTTGAGCGAGTTTTTATGCGGTTGAAGTAGGAGCGAGAGGTAAAACAGCGAAATCTCTCTATAGTTTACTAAAAAAACTCGGCCTGTCAAGAACTATTATAAATTCATTTCTAGAACGCAGTTATAAGGCGGCTTTGGTATAATCATTTTAAATTTGGTTAGGTAGTTCGATGAGCTCGGAACTGCAGGAACCATAGGAACCTAGTGTAAAGACACTTTGTTGCTTAGTCACTGCTTTCCTCGTCCCCGCTTTCCGCCATTTTCAAGGCATTTTGTGTTGAGTGGCGGAACTCAACGCCGCACATTCCCTAGTTGCCGGAGCGAAGAAAATGGAAATAGAAAAATCCATCTTTCCCGAGTAGCAATCGAACTTGGAAACCATCGCGTTAAGGCGACGGTCCTCACTATAAGCCTTCATACTAATTGTTTTGGTGTTAAGGTTGATATTAGCTTGCAAGACGATTATGTTTTTTAAAGAAAACCACGACATGTATTCACTTATACGCTGTTTATTTGCGACTGACTTAAGATTTAAACAGATCGAATATTACACTAGGCTCGAAGTAGTAATTTATTATATAACAAAGAAATACTTAACATTCCGCCCACCAAAAGGACTATCAGGTCCTTTTACAAATAATCTCGACAAATGCATTTATATAAATAAAAATATTACATATGTACTCTAAGCGAATTGAATAAGCTAAACGAACTACAAGTAATAATACAAACAAGTAATCATAAAAAAAAAAACAATACTAACAATAAGAATAACAAAATATAATGAAGGTTCTACCTTACTCAGTGCTAACTGGAAAATGACATAATTTCGTGATTGGTCTTTTTACTACACTATTACCAGATTTTACGCTGTATACTCTCGTACATCCATCGTCACCAGGATGCTTATCTACAATACGGCCCATTGACCATTTGCCGGGAGGCAAACCATCGGTTTTATTAAGACTATATCGCCTATTTTTAATTCCTCAGTCTTTTTTAGCCATATAGGACGTTGCTGTAATCTCGAGAGATACTCTTGTTGCCACTTTCGCCAGAAATCACCGAGCAATTTCTGTGTATATTGCCATCTTGATAGATTCTGTACCTTTGAATCCTTAAAGTCTGGTGAAGGTACGATAATTGGTGGTTCTCCGATTAAGAAATGGCCCGGAGTAAGAGGTTCTATCAAATCTGCATCCGTATTGTCTATAGGACACAGCGGACGAGAGTTTAAGCAAGCCTCAATTTGGCACATTACCGTGGACATTTCTTCGAAGGTAAGGTTGTTGGTCAGTACTCTTTTTAGGTGGTATTTCACTGATTTGACCCCAGCCTCCCATAAGCCACCGAAGTTTGGTGTGTAAGGTGGTATAAAATGCCATTGAGTTCCATCTAATGCTAATTCGTTTGCTATGTCACCGTCAAATGTCAGATTAGCGTCTTTCCAGGCTATTGCTAGCTCCTTATTGGCTCCTACAAAATTTCTTCCCTGGTCACTCCATATATGTGTGCATTTCCCTCTTCTAGATACAAAGCGTTTGAATGCAGCAATAAATGCTTCGGAACTCAGATCTCCTACTAACTCTAAGTGTATGGCTTTAGTTGACATACAAACAAAGACTGAGATGTATGCCTTCTGAAGTTTCATACCTCTTCCCCTTGACATCAATATTTGAAAGGGACCGGCAAAATCCACTCCACTATGTAGAAAAAGCCCGTGTAGGAGTAACTCTCTGCTTGGGTAGGTCTCCCATGATCTGAGTCCGGAAAACTGATCTCTGTCTCGCGCATATCAAACATTTGTGGATGCATGTCTTCACTAAACCCTTGGCTCGTATAATCCAATATTTGTTACGTAAGTAACAAAGCATCAGTTGAACGCCTCCATGCAGCGTTCGAGCATGTGCATCGGCAACAATCAGGGTAACTAATTTACTTTTGTTTCCTAAGATTATAGGGTGTTTAGCTAGTTCATTTAAATTTGCATGCCGGAGGCGACCGCCCACCCTGAGGATATCATTCGCATCCAGGTAAGGATTGAGTGTCTTAATAGTACTATTTCCTCTTACAGCTTTGTTCCTTTTTAATCTATCTATTTCATTTCCAAACTCTTCATTTTGTACTAATTTAATACAGGACGAAAGTGATTTCTCTAATTCTTCTGTTGTAAAATTTTCATCGACTTTCTCTAAGCTTCTTTTAAAATTTAAAAATCTTCGACAGTAGGTAATAGTTTTTAACAATTCTTTTAGACATCTAAATTCCTCTATTTGTGAAATTAATCCCTTCCCTGCTTCCTCTTCCTGTTGTAATTTAAATTAATTTGTATTTTTTCTTTTTTTATTTCCAGGTCTGTATATGCATCTGTTTGTTTTAATTTTATTTCTTTTTCAGAAAGCCAAGCTGGACCCTTCCACCATAGATCAACATTTTTCAAGTTAGCAAGTAACATTCCTCTGGACGCTATGTCTGCCGGGTTTTCTTCAGACGAAACATGATACCAACGGTTATTATTGAGGTTTTCAATAATTTCTACTACTCGGTTTGCTACGAATGGCTTCCATCTATTCGGTTCCCCAGACAGCCACGCAATTACAATCGACGAATCTGTCCAGGCATACATTTGTGTCATCTGTATCCTCATTGCTTGTCCGATTTGTTTCAGTAATCTTGATAACAACAATGCTCCTGACAACTCCAATCGTGGTAAAGATATTGTACGTAATGGTGCGACTCTAGTCCTCGAAGCAATAAGCTTAGTCTTGATGAAGCCATCTGCAGTTTTTATTCGAATGTATGCGACTGCTGCATATGCTTGCATCGAGGCATCACTGAAACCATGGATTTGTATTTCAGTGTCAGTTGTAATTGTTCCAAGCCATCGATCAATATGAATTTGTTCAACGTTTTTAAAATCTTCACGAATAATCATCCATTCTTCTTCTAATTTATGACTTAATTTATCATCCCAATCCACCTTTTCTACCGATAGCGTTTGTATGAGTGTTTTAGCTTTAATTATAATTGGGGAAATCAATCATAATGGATTGAATAATTTTTGAATATTTGATAAGATTATTGTTTTCGTAATATTTGTTTGATGAAGTGGTAAGTTACATCGATATGTGAAATCATCTGATCCTAAGTTCCAAATCAATCCAAGTGCTTTGACTCTACCATCCATTTTTATATCCAAATGTGCATGAGTTGTTCGTTGACTGGTTCAATGGATCTCATAAATTCAGGACAATTCGATGACCATTTTGAAAGTTTGAATCCACCCTTTCCTAGTATAGAAGATATTTCTTTTGCTGTAATGATTGCATTGTGTGTTGTGTCATCTCCTGACATCAAATCGTCCATATAGAAATCTTCTTTTATAATTCGCGCAGCTTTAGGATGATTTTTGCCTTCGTCTTCGGCGATTTGATGCAAAGTTTTAACTGCAAGGTAAGGTGCAGAAGCAGTACCAAACGTGACGCGAAGTAAGCGATATTCTTTAATATTTTTTGATGAATCTTCTCTCCAGAGAATTCGTTGAAAGGTATCGGCATCCTCTTCATATATCATAATTTGTCTGTACATCTGTTGAATGTCACTTGCGTAACATACACGTTTCATTCTCCATCTCATAATTAAATTCCTCATGTCTTCTTGGAGTTGTGGCCCCAAAAGAAGTTCATCATTAAGTGAGACGGAGTTCGAGCCCTTCGCAGAAGCATCAAACACAACTCGTGTTTTCGACGTGTCTTTATCTTCGCGGACTACTGCGTGGTGAGGTAAGTATACAACTCTTTCTTTATTTGTTTCATTTTCAGGTATTTCTTCCATATGTTCCAGTGTTAATATTCTTTCATAACGTTAATGTATTCTTCTTTCAGCTGTGGTTATCTTCTAAATCTTTTTTCTAATTGTAGTAACCTTTTTTTAGCTACTTCCTTAGTGTTCCCGTCAACTGATATTGGATTATTTGTTTTAAAAGGTAATTTTACAATATATCTTCCTTCTTTTGTTCTTGTATATGTCTCCTCATATATTTTTTCACACATTACTTCTTCTTTCGTAAGCTTTCTTTTTTTATCAGTGTCTATCTCCATCAGTGATTTCATCATGTTGTCCACATCTACTTGTTGATGGAGAACCAAAAATGATTCTTCTTCTTGCTTCTTGTCTATCTCTCCAATCAAGATCCAACCCAAGTGTGTCTTTTGTGCACAAG
The DNA here is from genome assembly GCA_037178615.1 of Dione vanillae. Taxonomy (NCBI): domain Eukaryota; kingdom Metazoa; phylum Arthropoda; class Insecta; order Lepidoptera; family Nymphalidae; genus Dione; species Dione vanillae. The sequence goes on from JAZFAU010000265.1 coordinate 131,951, forward strand.
GAGAACCTGCTGGGCCTTTGATCAGGGGTTGTTGTAGAATTTGTGCATATTCCTTTACGCCTAGAAGCAAATCTATAGGACCTGGTGTATGGAAGCTAGGATCTGCCAGGTTGAGCCCTTCTAGGTGTGGCCATTGGTGAACAGATACAGCTTTGGATGGGATCTTAGTGGTAAGTTGCTTGCTCATAACATAAGCCTGTATATTAAGCTCAAAATTAGAATCCCAAATGGAACCTATCTGTAGCGTAACTACATGCCTAACATTTGTTTTTGTAGATCCTACTCCAATGATACTTCCTCTCGCTAATTGTTTGTTAAGATTGAGCATTTGAGCCGCCTTCTCCGTTATAAACGATGCCTGCGAACCTTGGTCTATTAGCGCACGTAGAACAACTGTATGATTTTGCTCGCTTCTAGTTATTACCGTTGCTGTCGCTAGTAGTGCTATACCCGTGTTTTGTCCAATACTGTAATGAGACGCTACCATTGTATTGACTTGCAATTCTTCTTCTTGTTCTTCTACGACGTGGTGTGATACCTCCGGTTGAATTGAGCTCGACGATACTGGAGTATCACATTTCTTCTTATCGTGTAGAAGAGTATGATGGCGTCGTTTGCATATCCTACATGACTGGGACAATCTACATTGATGTGCTGAGTGTCCCGGTACTAGACAATTAAAACAGAGGTTGATTTTCTTTACATAATTACATCTTTCAGTAGGTTGCAGTTTAGAAAATTCCTTGCAGTGGCAAAGTGCGTGGTCTTCCTTACATAGATAACAAGATTTTTTACATGACGTAGCAACATGAAAAGATCGTTCCTTCACAGGTTTTTCACGTGGGCCCGATGACGTTACAAGTTCCAAAGTGCGGTATTTTGACTGCAAAAACTTCCTTAAATCACTCCAGGTAGGTAATTCTTCTGTGTCTTCCTTGTAGGCATTTTGTTCCCAGTCTTTATGTGACTCTGGGTCCAACTTCTGTACCACCAGAAAAATAATTAAAGGATCCCAAGAATCCGTGGAAATATTTAAATTTTGTAAATTATTTAAACAATCTGTAGTGACGTCTAATAAATTTTTATTTGAACTGACGATTGAGAATTAATTTTCTTCTGATTAAATAATTTTTTCAAGACTGAGTTTATTATTAATCTTTTATTACCATACCTCGACTTTAAAATACTCCATGCTTGTTCATAATTTTTATGTGTTATTTTTACGTGTTTTAACAATGTTTCAGCTTCTCCAAATATGCTAGTCTTTAAATAATGTAATTTTTGAACATCAGTTAATGAAGTATTTTCATGCACTAATGAAACAAATAAGTCCTGGAACGTAGGCCATTCTTCATAATTTCCGCTAAACCTAGGTAATTCAATTCTCGGCAACCTGATGAGTTGGTCTGAATTATTTGCGTTCGAACTTGTACTTGTATTTTGCGATACAGATGATCCAGAAGATGAGGTTAATATATCACGTAAATCTGCCACCAATATCAAATACAAGTCTTCGTAAATAAAATAATCTTCGTTAACGAAGTACGGTAATATTGACCTTTGTTCCTTAGGCGTTATTCGAGTTAAATCCTCGTGAGTTTGCTTAAAAGATGACCAATACTCTTCGATAACTTTAATTCTTGCTTCGACATAACCCTTTGTTAAGCGTGATTTCGGACATTTTTTCAAGTTAACTTGAGTTTTCTTTAATTTTGTTGCAATATCTTCTAATATATTTAATAATTCCGCAGTTGTACTCATCGTTATCGCTCGGGTCTCGGTTCCTTTTGTTCTCGACGGACGATCGTAGCTCAGGTAATTAGTTCACGATGCGGCTCGAATTCGACCATATGTTTTGGTGTTAAGGTTGATATTAGCTTGCAAGACGATTATGTTTTTAAAGAAAACCACGACATGTATTCACTTATACGCTGTTTATTTGCGACTGACTTAAGATTTAAACAGATCGAATATTACACTAGGCTCGAAGTAGTAATTTATTATATAACAAAGAAATACTTAACACTAATATTTACCCATCGAATGAATAAAAATCAACAATTAGTAAAACTTATATTTCAAACAATGTTAATGCTATTTTTTTTACAAATTGATTAAATTATGTACAAATATTATTCTTCATAACGGCAGTGAAGCATATTTTTAATATATGAAGATATATTTCTATTAAAGAAAAATATATATTTTAATATATAACATATAGAAGCTATGTTGCACTAAAAATTCAGCTCGAAGCACACTTATTGTGATGCTAGTGCTTAGACTTTACCAAAAAAAAACAATTGGTGATGATTGCTGGGTTGTCTTCAAGCTTTCAAGCTCATATACATGGGAGATAATTTGTTAGTAACTCATACTGGAGCTTGGTTTGAATTTTAACTACAAATTCACATAAAATTACATATACAGAATTTTTAATGGTTATTTTCTCCAGTATTCCAATATAAAGCTATTCCATACAAATTCTAAAGTAGCTGTTCCATAATATCCTTCATAATGTCTCTATTCGTTTGTCTGTTCTTTACTAAATTAGCAAAAATGGGTAAATCGAATAAATCAACCACCCTCGGCACAACCCTATCTCTTTCTACCCTTTGCGGCCGCATGTTACACCATCTGCACGATTCAGGGGATGGTGGTAATAAGTATCGAAATACAGGCCTGTCGTAATACTCCTGTGGTACGCAGAACGGTGTGAGGACTTCCAGTAATAGTATTATAAATGCATGTTTCATCTGTAAAAAGGTTATACTGTTATTTTTTTATCGTTACTTAATTTGACGGAAAAAAAGTAAAAATTACATTAAAAAATTAAGATAAGGGAGTCAAATTCACATCTCTGGGATATCGTGTGAAACTATATTGAAAACTTAATATACTTAAAGCGGGGACGGAGAAAGCAGGGTCTAAGCAACGGAGTGTCTTAACACTAGGTTCCCACGGTCCCTGCAGTTCCCTCTGCCTACCCTGCCATGTGCGGGATAAAGCGTGAAGCTAAACACTTAACTTGTTTATCGTCTCTCTATACACTTGTAGACTGCACCTCATATACAATAAATGGAATATGCAATCCAAACATAATTTTTCAATATTAATCAGAAGTTCTTGAGTAAAGCGCGTCCAAACAAATAAACAAATAACGAACTATTCATTTTTACATAAAAAATATACTATATATAAGTGGAAATTTTTAATAAAATAAAATCAGCGAAACCTAACACTATTCAATTGTACAAGTACAGGAAATATAGAAATGAGACTTGCAGCCATCTTGTTGTTTTTATTTTGTTCACGCTTTATCCCGCACATGGCAGAGTAGGCAGAGGGAACTGCAGGAACCATAGAAACCTAGTGTTTAGACACTCCGTTGCTTAGTCCCTGCTTTCCGCATTTGCCTAGTTTTCAGATCGAAGAAAATAAAAATAAAAAATCCGTCTTCCCCTCATGGGAATCGAACCCACAAACCGCCGCGTTTACAGGCAGACGCTACACCTCTCCACCACGACGGTCCTCAAAATATTAAATAAAAAAATTCTACACATTACCTCCATAGTTATTAATCGTTATCAATTTTAAAGCCTATATTGCGGCGTGAGTACAAAGATAATAAAACGTAAACAATTGTTGAGACCATTCTGCATGTTCAATTTAAAGCAATAATTGCGTTGGCCCGCCGTGTTATTACAATATAATTGGGCATAGAGATAAACGCGTTGTGTGACGCGACACTTTGAAATTAATTTATCTTGTTTAAAATTTTTTTTTTATTTTTTTTACAGCTTCACGCTTTTCTCCCGCATATAGCAGGGTAGGCAGAGGGAACTGCAGGAACCATATGAACCTAGTGTTAAGACACTCCGTTGCTTAGTCCCTGCTTTCTTCATTCCCGCTTTCCGCCTTACTCGAGGCATTGCGTGTTGAGTGGCGGAATAAATATGTAATATAAAAAAGAAATCGTAATGACAGCTTTGATGATAAACAATTTGTTTTATTTAATTATTAAATTTGTTAATTTTTTTTTATGTACTCACGCTTTATCCCGCACTTGGGTAGGCAGAGGGAACTGCAAGAATAATAGGAACCTAGTGTTAAGACACTGTTGCTCTGTCCTTGCTTTGTCTGTCCTTGCTTTCCGCCTTTTTCGAGGCATTGCGTGTTGAGTGGCGGACCTCAACGCCGCGCTTTGCCTAGTTTCCAGAGCGAAGAAAATGGAAATAGAAAAATCCACCTTCCCCGAGAGGGAATCGAACCCACAAACCATCGCGTTTAAAGGTAAAATATACTTAAAGAAAACACAACCGAGTCTTAATATTTTACATATAAAATCACAAACATTTTGTTTTCTTTGTACGAGTGTATAAAATCAATCATGAGAGATTCTGTACTCAAATTTTACATTAGGCTGATTTTAACATGATGACGAAGTTATCTTCAATCGTGTTTGTAGATCAGATCTAGCTCCTGCTTTAAGTTGTAACCATTTCTTGTCCAAAGTAAGGATCATTAAGTATTTGTTTAATTTTAAAATATTTTAATATTATTTATTTATTTATTTATTTCATTATTGCTCTTTTTTCTTAAAAAAGCATCCAGCCACTTTACAGGTGTTTCCTGAAAATTGATCTACTCGAATGACATAATTGCCTGTACAAAGTTAACAAAAGAAAAAAAAATTAAAACGTCATAAAAAGCAAGATGGCGTCAGTTTGAACGCGTCACGTCCCGCCATAAATGTTTTCTTCGGGACGCGCCGTAAATTGCTCCTAAAAGGTTTCCTTAGTCTTGACGAAACTAAATTTCATGTGATATTAGTCGTTTGAGTGCAAGATTAAGTGATTTTGTTTTATCGCATACAGAAGAGTAGATGGAGGGCTTATTTTATTTGTTAAATACAGATAATAATTATTAAAAAATGCTTAAATGTACACTCATATATAAAATAATACAGCAACAAAGAAATAATAAATCAAAAAGCATTAACAATAGGCGACCTTATCGCTAAATAGCGATTTCTTCCAGGCAAGTGGATGTAAGGGGGATATTCCTTTTTTTTCCCTTTTTTTAATTCGTTTGGTGCTCCGTTGTCTCTGGTTACTCCAAAGGGAGTAAAGCGTGAATATATATATATATATATATATATATATATATATATATATATATATATATATATATATATATATATATATATATATATATATATATATATATATATATATATATACATATATACATATATATATATATATATATATATATATATATATATATATATATATATATATATATATATATATATATATATATATATATATATATATATATATATATATATATATATATATATATATATATGTATATGTATATTTTAGTTAATGGAATATTTAAAACTAACCGCCTAGATTCTCTCTCTATGTCTCCTACTTTCCCTCTTTATTTCAATATATATCTATTTGTATACCACACGTACACGTATGCGACTTACTTAAAGAGTGAATTACTATCATCATCATATATCATTAACCTAACCGGCTCAGAAGTATGACACACTGACTTTCTCCATTTTTTTAATTTTAATCCAATGAGTGGGATAATTTTACTTCAGGCTAAAAAAAATCGAATCAATCTACACCTACACCACTATCTTCAATTTACAACAACAAACAAAAGCGATCGAACAAATTCAATATATTTTATTTATTTTCGCTATGATTTAAAGGTTTTCAATTTATTTACATTCTCCATTTCCGCTCGCCGAGAAACAATCGGTCAATGTCAGGTGGATGTATTTGCTGTGTCCCGCGTCTCGACCTCTTGGACGACATTTCGACATATTTTACTTTGAATCAATTTCATTGTGTAAAGTAAATATTGAATTTATATACAAATGCTTTTTTAATAATATTATACGCTTTTTTATGTTTTTTATTTTTATTATAGCGCATACAATAATTTACATAAATTCATTACTAGTATTTTCGTATAGCTTGCTTTTAGTTTTTTCTTAAGAATATGTTTTGTTTAATACTTTTTTAAGCCACCTAACTCATCATATCGATTGTGAATTAAATTTCTATATAAATCCTGCATGTCAGGACACTCTCTTCTCCGCTTACCGCATCACTTCAATATCGTACAAAAATAAATAAAATGACTTACTTTCTTCAATTGAAAATTAAACCTAGAACCATCGTGTGTACCGTCAAATGTTATGCCACTGCGCCACAACGACATCAGTAGGGTTACTTTAAAAAAGAAACAAGCCAACCGCAACAAATCCAAAACGAATCATAAAATTTCACTCTTTTTTAACATCTGAAGCTACTCAAGTACTAAGAACAATATCATTATTAGTAAAACAATATTGTCTTTATTCAATATCCTGCATATAGGCAGATCTAGAGGGAATCTAGTGTTAAGACACTCCGTTCTCTATCTCCTCTCAATTGTACAATTCAATAACGTTTATTTTTTCAACCAGATTAAAGAAAACTAGAATAATTGATTCTCTCCTCCTGGGAATCGAACCGACGACCCCTAATTAATACTAATATCATAATAACCAACGAGTATTTAGTATCCAACAATGACTAAACGCCAGCCACCTCGCTAGTCTCTCTGCAAAGTTTGTCCGCAACAAATGAATGGGAAGACATGAATATGTATTTATTAAGTTATCAGATTGCGTTCCATTGGAATCGTATTGCTATATTGCATATAGCGTTATTTTGTATCTTTGTCCATTTGTCACAAAACCCCTCCTACACTTTCTCATAAACTATGATAAATCAATTCAGGTTTTTTTTTAGTTGAGTTGGGTTAGGATTGAAATATCTTGTTGTTATTTTAATAGTTTAGAAAATATAATACCGGATAGGTAGTTGTATTCTTATCTATTCTATTCTTCTGCCAAACTTATTAACTTTTACAGCATAATTAAGCTGACTTCAAACCAGTAAGACTTAGTGACTTCTGTTTCAAATTCAAACTTGCACATGCACACACACACACACATACACGCACAAAAAAAATCAGACTGAATTTAATTATCAGAACATTCTCTCTTCTTTTGCTCAAAATGCTTTGAACATTCGAGAATATAAAAAAAATAAAATATAGAAACTCAATTCACTATTTTTTCAGTGGTAAACAAGAAATGTGACGCCATACATTATTCTACAGAAACAGTATTATAAGCTGTTGAAACTAGAACAACTATCAAAACTACTCGCGTAGTATTATTTCAAATCCTTTACATACCTTTCCATATGTGTTCTCCATTCAACGTGACATTGGCGAAGTGAATTGTGCTCAACTGGCACGCTCGAAACGCCATTAGTAAAGAGAAGAAGAAGAAGAAGTACCTTTCCATATAAGAAGACAAATAAGCTTGTTTTATTTAAATCACATAGTAATATTTTCTAGTCTTTTGACATTACACTAATTTTTTTTATAGCTTTTCGCTTTATCCCGCTCTTAACAGGATAGGCAGAGGGAACCGTAGGAACTGCAGGAATCTGGTGTTGAGTCTCCAATTTTCAAAGTTCTTTTCGAGGTATTGATTTAAGTTACAATTAATTTGGATCATCACTATGTACTTTAGTTATCACCAATTGCGTGTTGCAGAGTTAAACACTGAACTGAAGTATTTAAATTGCAATATTACTAATATCAAGTCTAGAAATCAATATCGTTGGATATCCACTCATTTCTGTGCCTCAAGTTAAAGAAACTACGACTTAAATCAATTTGGGATGTCATTTGACATATTTTACGAGCAATTTGTAGTATAAAATCTTGTACAATATAATGAACTCATTTTTTTGCAATTGTGATCTATATATATATATATAGTTACAGAATTAGTTAATATATATAATAGAAAATCGATTAACCTAAACCTTGTTGTAGGGCATTCAGATAATCGAAAATCGAGATAATCGAAACTCCATGCATATGAATAAAATCGACTAACTAGGTCTTGAATACTCATGATAATATAGATAAGTTAGGGACCTATAATATTTTGACGTTTTTATACATGTTACATTGAACACTAAACATATGGAAACATTCGAAGTGTTATAGTAAATATTATATATATTCGATCTATTAATACAAATTGATTTATTAAATCTCAAATTAACAAACAATGAACTCCAGAAAAGTATTTTTTTCTTTAAGTTTTTATACAAAAAAAAACCGGGTAAATTCCTTGTCGAAAAACAAGTATTAAACATTTTCGGCATGGAAAGTGAATCGTTTGATAAAAGTTCGGCTTACACTGTTACATCCCTTCGGAGAGGCTTATCTCGTAAAACTCGTGCTATCGGCATTTATGTGGCGCAGTAATTCGAGTATATAGACGCGTAACTTTTATACGTAGCTAATTCGGGGTTGAGTTCCGCTTCAACGTACAATATGCATGTATATATATATATATATATATATATATATATATATATATATATATATATATATATATATATATATATATATATATATATATATATATATATATATATATATATATATGTATATATATATACATATATATATATATATATATATATATATATATATATATATATATATATATATATATATATATATATATATATATACATATATACATATATATATATATATATATATATATATATATATATATATATATATATATATATATATATAAATATATTTATATATATATATATATATATATATATATATATAAATATATTTATATATATATATATATATATATATATATATATATATATATATATATATATATATATATATATATATATATATATATATATATATATATATATATATATATATATATATATATATATATATATATATATATATATATATATATATATATATATATATATATATATATATATATATATATATATATATATACATGCATATTGTACGTTGAAGCGGAACTCAACGCCGAATTAGCTACGTATTAAAGTTACGCGTATATATACTCGAATTACTGCGCCACATAAATGCCGATAGCACGAGTTTTACGAGATAAGCCTCTCCGAAGGGATGTAACAGTGTAAGCCGAACTTTTATCAAACGATTCACTTTCCATGCCGAAAATGTTTAATACTTGTTTTTTGACAAGGAATTTACCCGGTTTTTTTTGTATAAAAACTTAAAAGAAAAAATATTTTTCTGGAATACATTGTTTGTTAATTTGGGATTGAATAAATCAATTTGCAATAATAGATCGAATATATATAATACTTACTATAACACTTTGAATGTTTCCATATGTTTAGTGTTCAATGTAACATGTATAAAAACGTCAAAATATTATAGGTCCCTAACCTATCTATATTATCATGAGTATTCAAGACCTAGTTAGTCGATTTTATTCATATGCATGGAGTTTCGATTATCTCGATTTTCGATTATCTGAATCTCTTACAACAAGGTTTAGGTTAATCGATTTTCTATTATATATATTAAATAATTCTGTAACTATATATATATATATAGATCACAATTGCAAAAGAATGAGTTCATTATATTGTACAAGATTTTATACTACAAATTTCTCCTAAAATATGTCAAACGACATCCCAAATTGATTTAAGTCGTAGTTTCTTTAACTTGAGGCACAGAAATGAGTGGATATCCAACGATACTGATTTCTAGACTTGATATTAGTAATATTGCAATTTAAATACTTCAGATCAGTGTTTAACTCAGCAACACGCAATTGGTGATAACTAAAGTACATAGTGATGATCCAAATTAATTGTAACTTAAATCAATACCTCGAAAAGAACTTTGAAAATTGGAGACTCAACACCAGATTCCTGCAGTTCCTGCGGTTCCCTCTGCCTATCCTGCTAAGAGCGGGATAAAGCGAAAAGCTATAAAAAAAATTAGTGTAATGTCAAAAGACTACAAAATATTACTATGTGATTTAAATAAAACAAGCTTATTTGTCTTCTTATATGGAAAGGTACTTCTTCTTCTTCTTCTCTTTACTAATGGCGTTTCGAGCGTGCCAGTTGAGCACAATTCACTTCGCCAATGTCACGTTGAATGGAGAACACATATGGAAAGGTATGTAAAGGATTTGAAATAATACTACGCGAGTAGTTTTGATAGTTGTTCTAGTTTCAACAGCTTATAATACTGTTTCTGTAGAATAATGTATGGTCTCACATTTCTTGTTTACCACTGAAAAAATAGTGAATTAAGTTTCTATATTTTATTTTTTTTATATTCTCGAATGTTCAAAGCGTTTTGAGCAAAAGAAGAGAGAATGTTCTGATAATTAAATTCAGTCTAAATTTTTTGGGCCTGTGTGTGTGTGTGTGTGTGTGCATGTGCAAGTTTGAATTTGAAACAGAAGTCACTAAGTCTTACTGGTTTGAAGTTAGCTTAATTATGCTGTAAACTTAAATAAGTTTGGCAGAAGAATAGACCATTGTAAGAATACAACTACCTATCCGGTATTATATTTTCTAAACTATTAAAATAACAACAAGATATTTCAATTCTAATCCAACTCAACTAAAAAAAAACCTGAATTGATTTATCATAGTTTATGAGAAAGTGTAGGAGGGGTTTTGTGACAAATGGACAAAGATACAAAATAACGCTATATGCAATATAGCAATACGATTCCAATGGAACGCAATCCGATAACTTAATAAATACATATTCATGTCTTCCCATTCATTTGTTGCGGACAAACTTTGCAGAGAGACTAGCGAGGTGGCTGGCGTTTAGTCATTGTTGGATACTAAATACTCGTTGGTTATTATGATATTAGTATTAATTAGGGGTCGTTGGTTCGATTCCCATGAGGAGAGATCAATTATTCTAGTTTTATTTAATCTTGTTGCAAAAATAAACGTTATTGAATTGTACAATTGAGAGGAGATAGAGAACGGAGTGTCTTAACACTAGATTCCGTCCAGATCTGCCTATATGCAGGATATTGAATAAAGACAATATTATTTTACTAATAATGATATTGTTTTTAGTACTTGAGTAGCTTCAGATGTTAAAAAAGAGTGAAATTCTGTGATTCGTTTTGGATTTGTTGCGGTTGGCTTGTTACTTTTTTATAGTAAACGCTACTGATGTCACTGTGGCGCAGTGGCATAACACTTGACGGTACACACGATGGTTCTAGGTTTAATTTTCAATTGAACAAAGTAAGTAATTTTATTTATTTTTGTACGATATTGAAGTGACGCGGTAAGCGGAGAAGAGAGTGTCCTGACATGCAGGATTAATATAGAAATTTAATTCACAATCGATATGATGAGTTAGGTGGCTTAAAAAAGTATTAAACAAAACATATTCTTAAGAAAAAACTAAAAGCAAGCTTTACTATAATACTAGTAATGAATTTATGTAAATTATTGTATGTGCTAAAATAAAAAAAAAACATAAAAAAGCGTACAATATTATTAAAAAAGCATTTGTATATAAATTCAATATTTACTTTACACAATGAAATTGATTCAAAGTAAAATATGTCGAAATGTCGTCCAAGAGGTCGAGACGCGAGACACAGCAAATACATCCACCTGACATTGACCGATTGTTTCTCGGCGAGCGGAAATGGAGAATGTAAATAAATTGAAAACCTTTAAATCATAGCGAAAATAAATAAAATATATTGAATTTGTTCGATCGCTTTTGTTTGTTGTTGTAAATTGAAGATAGTGGTGTAGGTGTAGATTGATTCGAATTTTTTTAGCCTGAAGTAAAATTATAATCATTGGATTAAAATTGAAAAAATGGAGAAAGTCAGTGTGTCATACTTCTGAGCCGGTTAGGTTAATGATAGTAATTCACTCTTTAAGTAAGTCGCACACGTGTACGTGTGGTATACAAATAGATATATATTGAAATAAAGAGGGAAAGTAGGAGACATAGAGAGAGAATCTAGACGGTTAGCTTTAAATATTCCATCAACAAAAATATACATACATATTTATTATATATACATATATATACATACATATTTATTTATATAATTAGTTGCACATTTGGCCGTACTCAATGTAATTTTGGTGCTGACGCTACTATATGGCAGTTAAACGTGTATATTGCAGAAGAACAAAGAAAGAAAGATGAATGCTGTGGAGATGCGATCTCCTTGGAGGATATGCGGAGTCAGCTTAGTTGACCGAATCCCCAACGAAGAGATACACATGATGGTAGGTACCAGCGGGGATGCACCAGCGAGAAGCCTGCCCTCCTGAGAAGGGAAGCCGTGAGCGGAGCAACGCACGGGAGAGGCCGCGGACGTGCTGCGAAAGCGATCCCGTAGCCTCTCCGTTTTTCCGTGCTGTTGGCGGCCATCGCAGGGGGTTATAGTGAGTACAATTTCACATAACCCGGCGTCCCCCCTAGGAGTCGGGTATCTATGAAGATTTCCCCCTGCATCAACAAAAAAAAATGGTATCAGCGACGATGTCACGGTGAAGATGAAGAAGAACGTGCTCAGATGGATTATTTTTTGAGAGATTTATTTTTAAAGTATTAACTATCATCTAGTATATGCAAAAGCAAATTAATCGAGTAGGAGGGGTGGCTGTAAAATTGTATTCATTAATTGCTACAAACTGTTCGTCTGCATATATGACACATACATGTTTATAAGATTTCAATTTGTCCGAAAAATTTTTTGGGATTCCGTCAAATAATGGAAAAATGGTTGTACTATCCCTATGTCGCTACGACGTTATTAGTTTACGTCTGGATACAAGCTGGTAAGTATAATAGCCTAATTGAGCTAATTTTAGTACGGCTTATTATTCTTTTAGAAACCAAATGAAAACAAAAATATGGTACAAGGCTAAGCACAACGTTGAGTTCTGCCACTCAACGCGTAAAGCCTCTAATGGCGGAAAGTGGAGAATCAAGTGATTTAATACTAGGTTACTTCTCTCTGCCTACAGTTTCCTCTGCCTAAGGTAGGTGGGTACTGCCTACCGTGCCACGTGTGGAAATGGAAAGAGAAAAATCTTAATCTCTTTATAAAACGAATTAATTTACTTATTATTTCTATTAAGTATGCAATTTGTTTCACGTCTCAAAGAACCTTGTTAACCTTTTACGCTTCGCTTTAGAGTTCCGCAAACTAAATTGGAAGAGATTGACGTTTTTAGATTTTCTCTTTATATTGGAGCAGAAGATAAGTGGAGTTTATTTAAATTTATAATGTGTTAGTACACAGGTTGAAAAATATTTAAAGAAAAAATACACGCAGCATTTTAAATTTTAAACATTAAATTATTATAACCAAAATATTAGGGACATTGTGGGGCAGAGTCTGCCTGTAAACTCGACGATTTGTGGGAACAGATTGGCTTAACATTAGTTGCCACGGAACCAGCGGTTCCCTCTTTTTACTCTGCTATGATGGGATAAAGTGTGAAGCTATTTAAAAAATACATAGGTAAAACATAAAATACTACAGGTACATCTAATAGCATATTAAAGGCAACTTAAAAGCTATACAGAACCACAAGAAATACAAATATTTACGCATTGAATTCTATATATATATATATATATATATATATATATATATATATATATATATATATATATATATATATATATATATATATATAATATATATATATATATATATATATATATATATATATATATATATATATATATATATATTATATATATATATATATATATATATATATATATATATATATATATATATATATATATATATATATATATATATATATATATATATATATATATATATATATATATATATATATATATATATATATATATATATATATATATATATATATATATATATATATATATATATATATATATATATATATATATATATATATAGATATATATATATATATATATATATATATATATATATATATATATATATATATATATATATATATATATATATATATATATATATATATATATATATATATATATATATATATATATATATATATATATATATATATATATATATATATATATATATATATATATATATATATATATATATACACACACGTTTTGCAGCGATGGGCGGAATTCTACAAGGAGATGTATGAATGTGATGACGCTTCTGCCTCAAGTGACAGCGACAAGCTGAGTCTTGATGTAGCAGATGGCGAAATCAGTATAAAAGAAGTTGAGAGTGCAATAAGAAGCTTGAAATGTGGTAAGTCAGCGGGAGCGGATGGAGTTACTGCCGAGATGATCAAATATGGTGGACCTCGCATCTTGGACTTGTTCTGGTTTCTGTGCAATTTATGCTGGAAATTGGGGGATGTCCCAGATGATTGGCAAAGTGCAGTCATCGTGCCTTTGTATAAAGGCAAAGGTTCACAGATAGACTGTGCAAGCTATAGGGCAATCAGTTTGATTAGCTTAGGTGGTAAAGTATATGCAAAAATTTTAGCGAGAAGAATGCAAGACAGATCCGAAAGGCTACTGTGGGAGGCCCAAGGAGGTTTTAGACCTGGAAGAGGATGCATGGATCAGATCTTTTCCATCCGTATGATCACAGAGAAGTTTTTGGCTGTAAACCAAAAGGTTTTCTGTGCTTTTGTGGACTTGGAGAAGGCGTTTGACAAGGTTGTGAGAAAGAAGTTGTGGAAGATACTACCCCGGTACAATGTGAACGGACCCTTGCTGCAGGCTGTAAAATCTCTTTATAGAGATCACTCAGTCTGTGTGCGAGTAGGAGCCGACATGTCGCCTCGGTTTGGCATCCAATCGGGTGTCAAACAGGGTTGTGCCATGTCGGCTTGGTTGTTCAATTTGTATTTGGATAGCTGTCTCCAAGGACTGAAAGAAAGTGACATGGGTGTAAAAGTGGGTGACTTGAAGGTAAATTGCTTGTTGTACGCAGATGATGCAGTGCTTATTGCATCATCAGAAAGCGAGTTGCAGGCATTGGTCACCATTCTGAAAGACGGGTGCGAAACCAATGGTCTAAGCCTGAATGCAAGTAAGACAAAGGTTCTGGTATTTGAAAGAGACGAGGAAAGAACAGAATGCAAGATTTTCGTGAATGGAAAATTATTGGAACAAGTGAACGAAGTAGTATACTTGGGAAGTATGTTAAGTAGAGATGGTAGATACGAAATGGATGTGGAAAGACGTGTTGCTGCCGGTAACAGAATGAACGGTGCCTTAGCTGCGTTGTTGAGACGGCAGAACGTTAGCGTCGCTGCACGTTTGGCCGTACACAATGCAGTTTTGGTTCCGACGCTGTTATATGGCAGTGAAACGTGGGTATTACAGAAGAAGAATGAAAGAAAGATGAATGCTGTGGAGATGCGATCTCTTCGAAGGATATGCGGAGTCAGCTTAGCTGGCCGAATCCGCAACGAAGAGGTACACAGGATGGTAGGTACCAGCGAGGATGTCACAGTAAGAATGAAGAAAAACGTGCTCAGATGGTTTGGGCACGTCGAAAGAATGAGTGACGAAAGAATGGTAAAAAAGATATATGATGGAAAAGTGAATGGTAAGAGAGGTAAGGGGAGACCTCGGTTGACTTTCGAAAACACAGTATCGAAGATACTGGAGGAAGGTCACGTAAAAAGCATGAGGACTCCCCGGAGAGCATGCATGAAGAGGTTAATGACAGTGGACGAGGCGAAAGAGGTATGCAGGGACCGCAGCGTTTGGCGCTCCGTTCTCTCTGACTACCCCGCTAGGGATAGAGCGTGAAGCTATGTATGTATGTATGTATGTATTAGTTATATATATATATATATATATATATATATATATATATATATATATATATATATATATATATATAATATATATATATATATATATATATATATATATATATATATATATATATATATATATATATATATATATATATATATATATATATATATATATATATATATATATATATATATATATATATATATATATATATATATATATGTATATATATATATATATATATATATATATATATATATATATATATGTATATATATATATATATATATATATATATATATATATATATATATATATATATATATATATATATATATATATATATATATATATATATATATATATATATATATATATATATATATATATATATATATATATATATATATATATATATATATATATATATATATATATATATATATATATATATATATATATATATATATATATATATATATTCTCTTCTCGTAGGATCTCTTAAAAACGTGTTATCTTTTATTGTGTATTTTTTTACCTCTTTGTGTTTTCCATTCATTCCACTTGACATTTGACATTGGTGAAGTGAACACTTAAAGAAAACATACAAATTTGAACGCAGCGGGACTCGAACCCGCGCCCTCCTGCGAACCGTGCAGGGCCATGCGTTCTACATCACGCCGCGTTGTATTGTTGTTGTTGATTCTTATATGCTTTTATACAACGTATATCGTTGTTAGCATCTCTGTAGGGAGATTTTTACAAATTTCCGCTACCCATAGACCATTACAAAGAACAATCGTTTGGCGAGAGAGAATGCTATTTTTATTAAATATTTTTGTTGATTTTTAAAGTGTTGATCCACTCTGAGGATAGAAAAAATACTAAATCATAAAAAAGGTTTAACAAGTGAAGTAGACACAAGGATATGGGCAGTCAAGGCGTGGTAACTCCAAATCTGAAGTCAGTATTGTCAAATGAATATCTATATATTGTGTGTAATGTATACCAATGAGTAATGTTAAACGTTATAATTGCCCTATCACTTGTGTCAGGTGCAAATGAAGAGTGGTTGTGGCTTTGTAAAATAGTAGTTATTACTAAAAGAAGTGTGACTCGGGGGTATAGGGGAGGAGGGGAGGTAGAAGCAACTACTGGGGAATTCCCGGTAGCTGCTTTTAGGTTGCAAAAGTATTAGTATATTCATTACATTACTGGTGATTAATCTCTCTGGTATTGGACATATATATTTTTGGTAACTGGGTAGCCCGTAGTTTGCGACGGGTAGAATAATGCAAACGGGACGGGTAGAATAATGTTTTAAAAAAAGCGGAATATAGAGTTTGAAGTCTCTTATTTCTACATTTTCTACCGTCATGATTTCAAATATTTGAACAAAATGACTAGCGTGCTCTTTTAAAACGTGTAGTGTCAAGTGTTTGTTTAAATTGTAAGGTAGTATAGTTATTTATGTGCGAAGTTAACTCCAAAGCTTTACAATATTTTCCATAGACTATGCATAAAATGTTATGGCAGCTTACATACAGTTTAGTTTACATAGAAAAGGATCTGATATCATTAAAAATGTATAAAATCAACACATTTTTAAAAATCTTTATATACACGATATGTTCAAGCAAGTATTTACAAGGAAATGCGCATTTACTAAAAGTTTTACTTTTTTATGTTTTGCTCTACTTCCATCTTTTATTTGTATAGCATTTTTTTACTTGCCATGGTTAAAATTTAGAAATCTTTCATAGGAATATTACAAATTAAAGCAAATATAAATATATGTATACAGTCTATTAAATGTTAAATATATATATACGGGAGAGTTAAGACGACCAGAGGGCAAAAAAAAAATTAAGTAACAAAGTTGAGGACCGTCGTGGTGCAGAGGTCGTAGCGTCTGCATGTAAAGCGACGGATTGTGGGTTTGATTCCCGCTAGGGGAAGATGGATATTTTTATTTACATTTTCTTTGCTTTGGCAGCTAGGCAAAGCGCGGCGTTAAGGTTCGCCACTCAACACGCAATTCGTCGAAAAAAGATACAGCGTGGTAATATGCATATGCAATAGTATACTTGATTTTAATAAGCTAAGTTTATAAATTACCCAAGTTACTCTTAGTTACTCTAAGTTATTCTTAGTAACCGCTCTTCTTAGAACGAGAATTGAACCTGAAACCATAGCGCCACACCATAGCTTACACCAACAAGAGCTAAAGTCATATTATTAAGTATATTTTAAACAGAAATTTGAACATAGCAAATTATGATAGAACGGAAAGCTCTAATAAATAACAAATCGGCGAGTCGGAGGGAAATCGTAGACAAATGGGCAAAGTTGTAGCCGAGCTTTTATTGAATTTATTAGGTAATATTTACGTGGAAAGTTCCAACTGTAGGGCGTGAGCTTATGAATTTGTTTCAATAACGTCATATACAAATTGTACCTTTACAGTTTTCGATAGTTTTTTATTGCTATTTCGTTATTGTTTTTAATATAGCCTTCCTCGATTATAAATGTTTAGTCGTCATAGTGAGGTCACTAGTAGTCAGATTTTTGTCTACTTGTGCCTACAATTTGAATTGGTCTAGACGTTAAATTGTAAATCGATTTGTTAGTCTAGACTAAGAGCTTATACTCAATATTATTTTTAATTTCAAAATTATTATTATTTTTTTTATTAGCTTCACGTTTTATCTCGCACATGGCAGGGTAGGCAGAGGGAACCATTGGAACCTAGTGTTAAGACACTCCGTTGCTAAGTCCCTGCTTTCTCCGTCCCCGTTTTCCGATAATATTAGTTTTTATTTTTTTATTTCACGCTATATATATATATATATATATATATATATATATATATATATATATATATATATATATATATATATATATATATATATATATATATATATATATATATATTGTTGAGTGGCGGAACTCAACACCGCGATTTGCCTACTTGCCAGTGTGAAAAAAAAAACAAAAAAATCCATTTTCCCTAATTGAGAATCGAACTCAAAAACCGTCGCGTTTACACTCAGACGAAAAACTTTTCAAATTATGTCAGCCCTATAAGGTTTTCCATTTGTTTTTTTAAGTAAAGGGACCTCAAAAACGTGTTAATATCGTTTCCAAACTTTTTTGGGCACGTTATGGCTTTAAATTGTAAACTATGTTATGCATATGGCATAACATAGTTTACAATTTAAAGCCATAACGTGCCCAAAAAAGTTTTCCCAATATTAAATATAAAGTTACTGAGCTAAGTCGAAGTCAATACAAAATACAAAACAATCGCACTCGAACAAGTTGTAAAGCGTATGAAATCCAGCATTTGGCCAAATTAACTAAGGCGTCGGCTGTAAAAGTGACTCCGGTATACATAAGTTATATTTTCATTAAGCTCTCCGGTAATTTTTCAGCACAGGTTTCAGGAGTTATGAGGGACGTAAACATTTTTATGATCTGAACTGTACCTGTGTATACAAAATTATGAATTGTGTGAGTGGAATGGAATATTTTAAATTGTATTTCTGTTTAATACTTTATTTCGCGTAAGCTAAGTCAGTGCTTATGCTAAATCTCTACTAATACAAATGCGAATGTAAGTTTGTTTTTTTTTTTTTTATATTATAGGTGGCAAACAAGCTGACAGATCACCTGATGGTAAGTGAATACTGTCGCCCATGGACATTTGCAACACCAGAGGAGCTACAAAATGCGTTGCCGGCCTTTTAGATGGGAATACGATCTTTTCTTGAAGGTCTGCAGGTCGTATCTGTCCGGAAATACCGAATGCGGCAACTCATTCCACAATTTTATGGTGCGGGGCAGAAAATTTCTGTTAAAACGCACAGTAGTACTCTGCCAACTGTCAAGGTGGTGGGGGTGGTAGAGTTGTCGCATAGATCGATGACGGAAAGAGGCGGCAGGGATCAGCCCGAACAGTTCTTCAGAGCACTCCCCATGATATATGCTTCTTACGTTTTCACACAAAAACTACTAAACGGATCGTTATGAAACTGCACATAAACTTTTGGAGATATTAAATGTAACATAGGTTACTTTTTATTTAACTAAAAAATATGGAAAGGTTAAACATCATTTGTTAATAAATTTCCAAATTAAGCTAATTCAACGCTATCTATTTCAATTGGCTATAGTGTCACTGTGACTGAAATGCGAGCGAAGCCGCGGGTAAAAGCTATCAAATTATAAGTTTGTTTTGTCGAATGCCCTAATCTCGGAAACTATTGGTTCGATCGATATCGGTTGTATTTTTATTGTCATATACATACATTTACCGCGTATGCCTATATCCTATGTAGGCTATATTTCGCTCAGCTATGTAATGTTGAAAACAATTGATTTCTACAAGTTATACCCCGTTGACTTAAAACACAAAGTCGCAGTGAAAAGTTGTATATTTTTAGGATTTACAAATTATTCCGTAAAGCGGGTTAGGCAGAGAGGAGCTTGTGTCAAGGACATTTAAAAATATTTTTGATTTTTTTTCAAAAAAATATTTAATTATTTTTGATGACTGATTGTTAGTATTCGCCACTCTGTATCAATTTTAAACAATAAACTCTTTATAAAACGAATTAATTTACTTATTATTTCTATTAAGTATGCAATTTGTTTCACGTCTCAAAGAACCTTGTTAACCTTTTACGCTTCGCTTTAGAGTTCCGCAAACTAAATTGGAAGAGATTGACGTTTTTAGATTTTCTTTTTATATTGGAGCAGAAGATAAGTTGACTTTATTTAAATTTATAATGTGTTAGTACACAGGTTGAAAAATATTTAAAGAAAAAATACACGCAGCATTTTAAATTTTAAACATTAAAATATTATAACCAAAATATTAGGGACATTGTGGGGCAGAGTCTGCCTGTAAACTCGACGGTTTGTGGGAATGGATTGCCTTAACACTAGTTGCCACGGAACCAGCGGTTCCCTCTTTTTACTCTGCTATGATGGGATAAAGTGTGAAGCTATTTAAAAAATACATAGGTAAAATACAGAATAACCATAGTTACATCTAATAGCTTAAAGGCAACTACAAAAGGCTATACAGAACAGAAATACAAATATTTACGCATTGAATATATATATATATATATATATATATATATATATATATATATATATATATATATATATATATATATATATATATATATATATATATATATATATATATATATATATATATATATATATATATATATATATATATATATATATATATATATATATATATATATATATATATATATATATATATATATATATATATATATATATATATATATATATATATATATATATATATATATATATATATATATATATATATATATATATATATACTTATATATGTGTGTGTGTGTGTATGTGTGTGTGTGTGTGTCAAGTTATACCAAGAATTGAAGCTACCTATATCCACTAACATGCCGTTTGTCGAAAAAATTGATAAGGGTAGTATGTACTTTGTTTGTAACTCTTATAAACGTGTAATCTTTTATTGTGTATTTTTTTACCTCTTTGTGTTTTCCATTTAACGCGACTTTGGTGAAGTGAACAGTGGATAACTTACAGGTTCAAAATTTCATAAATAAAGAGAAGAAGACGACGAATAAGGTTTAACAAGTGAAGTAGATACAAGGATATGGGCGGTCAAGACGTGGTAACTCCAGATCTGAAGTCAGTGTTGTCTAATGAATCACTAGTCTACAAGGAAAAGTATCCGAAATAATTTAAACTAATTTCTGCTTCTCTGTCCATGCAAAATTCGGATTGATAACTAAAATTCATTTATTAGTTTGAGTTTTTACGATAATCGTATCTTGTTTAATGGAACTACCCACATTTAACTTCATAATTTTTTGACATTTACATAGTTAGTTTGTATCAAATATTCGAAATATTGTGATTTAGTGATATTTTCTCTTAAATTAAGCGATATAGAAGTGTTAAAAGTAAAAAGTATAATACTATTTTTTAGCAAAATGTCTCGAAAATGTGTTAATAATCCCGACAATTTTTGTTATATCTGCGGTGAGGTGATATTTAATAAACAAAGGTGTTGTATATCGCCTTTAATAAAAAAAGCCTATTTTTACTACTTTAACGAGAACATCAAACACCAGGATAAAAGCTGGGTTCCACATTTCTGCTGTAATCCATGTGCTACAGGTTTGAGAAATTGACTGAATGGCAAAAAAACATCATTTCGTTTTGCAGTGCCAATGCAGTGGCGCGAATCGACAAATCACGTAAGTGATTGTTATTTCTGCCTGACGACTCATGTATTTGGAAAAGGCAAGGGTGTTTCTAAAAAAAAGAAGAGTGCCATAACATATCCAAATATACCATCAGCTACTCGTCCTCTACCACACAGCGATCTTCATCCGATCCCGAAGCGTCCTCACATCGGTGACGACGAAGGTGAAATCAAGGGAAGTTCACCATCAATTTCGTCAATGTCAGAATACGAGGTACCTAGTACATCAACACAGCCACACAGGATAACACAAGCTGAATTAAATGATCTCGTAAGGGACTTAGAATTGCCAAAGAATAAAGCAGAACTTTTAGGTTCAAGATTGCAACAATGGAATCTTTTACAAAGTGGTGTAGTTATAACATCTTTCCGTAACAGACAAAAACATTTGATGCAATATTTTGAAATGGCTGAAAGTTTAGTTTTTTGTAAAGACGTCCAGGGTTTGATGGGATCTCTTAACATTACATATAAACGGGAAGAATGGAGACTTTTTATAGACAGCTCTAAATTAAGTTTAAAAGCAGTATTGTTACATAACCAAAATTTTTTACCATCGATCCCTATTGGTCATGCAGTCCATATGAAAGAATCTTATGATAACATGAAAACCCTTTTGCTGCAGATAAAATATAATGATCACCAATGGCAAATTTGCGGAGATTTAAAAGTTGTAGCTATTCTACTTGGACTACAATTAGGCTATACGAAATTTTGTTGCTTTCTTTGCGAATGGGACAGTCGTGACAGAAAGCAGCAGCACAAAAAAAGTGTGGCCTCATCGTCAGTCACTTCAGCCTGGGATGAAAAATGTTCAAAATAACCCTTTAGTTGACCCACAAAAAGTGTTACTTCCACCACTGCACATAAAACTAGGGCTTATGAAAAATTTCGTAAAAGCAATGAACAAAAATGGAACTGCTTTTCACTACCTTCGCCAGAAATTTCCAAGATTAAGTGAGGCTAAAATCAAAGAAGGTATATTCGTTGGTCCCCAAATAAGAAATTTATTAAAAGACGAACACTTCGACACTATTTTGGAAGGCAAAGAAAAAAAAGCCTGGGACAATTTTCGCCTCGTGACAAAAAACTTCTTGGGAAATAAGAAGAGCGACAACTACGCTGAACTTATTGAAAATATGTTGTCATCTTACCAAGAACTGGGTTGTAATATGTCCCTGAAAATCCACTTTTTACATTCTCATTTGGACTTCTTTCCGGATAACTGTGGGGCCTTTAGCGATGAACATGGGGAGCGCTTCCACCAGGACATTGCTAACATGGAAAAACGATATCAGGGCAAGTGGAACGTTTCAATGTTAGCGGATTACTGCTGGACTGTTCATCGAGATACTCCAGAAGCAGAGTACAAAAGGGCAGCGAAGAAACCACGTCGCAATTCTACTAATGAATAAAATAACGATAAAATTTCTGTTATTTTTTCAAAAAACTTAAAATTTTTTTTTTAAGAAATGGAAACTAATTAAAAAAATATAATTGTAATTTCGTATGCAGTATGTCAACATAAATAAAAAAAAATACTTACACTAGAAAATACTTTTTCAAAATCAAAATTTGTATACTAGTGATATCTATATATTGTGTCTTGTGTCAGGTGCAAATGAAAAGTGGTTGTGGCCTTGTAAAATAGTAGTTATTACTAAAAGAAGTGTGACTCGGGGGTATAGGGGAGGAGGGGAGGTAGAAGCAACTACTGGGGAATTCCCGGTAGCTGCTTTTAGGTTGCAAAAGTATTAGTATATTCATTCATCACCAGTAATCTCTATTCTACTGGTATCGGACCAATATATTACTGGTAACTGGGTAGCCAGTAGTTCGCGACGGGTAGAATAATGCAATGTTTTAAAAAAAGCGGAATATAGAGCTTGAAGTCTCTTATTTCTACATTTTCTAGTAACAGAGTGTCTTAACACTAGGTTCTAATAGTTCCTGCAGTTCCCTCTGCCTACCCTGCCATGTGCGGGATAAAGCGTGAAGCTATTTTCTACATGATTTCAAATATTTGAACAAAACGACTAGTGTGCTCTTTTAAAACGTCTACAGTGTCAAGTGTTTGTTTAAATTGTAAGGTAGTATATTTATTTATGTGCGAAGTTAACTCCAAAGCTTTGCAATATTTTCCATAGACTATGCATAAAATGTTATGGCAGCTTACATACAGTTTAGTTTACATAGAAAAGGATCTGATATCATTAAAAATGTATAAAATCAACACATTTTTAAAAATCTTTATATATACGATATGTTCAAGCAAGTATTTACAAGGAAATGCGCATTTACTAAAAGTTTTACTTTTTATGTTTTGCTCTACTTCCATCTTTTATTTGTATAGCATTTTTTTATTTGCCATGGTTAAAATTTAGAAATCTTTCATAGGAATTTTACAAATTTAAGCAAATATAAATATTTGTATACAGTCTATCAAATGTTAAATAAAGTATACACGGGAGAATTAAGACGACCAGAGGGCAAAAAAAAAAATTAAGTAACAAAGTTGAGGACCGTCGTGGTGCAGAGGTCGTAGCGTCTGCATGTAAAGCGACGGATTGTGGGTTTGATTCCCGCTAGGGGAAGATGGATATTTTTATTTACATTTTCTTTGCTTTGGCAGCTAGGCAAAGCGCGGCGTTAAGGTTCGCCACTCAACACGCAATTCGTCGAAAAAAGATACAGCGTGGTAATATGCATATGCAATAGTATACTTGATTTTAATAAGCTAAGTTTATAAATTACCCAAGTTACTCTTAGTTACTCTAAGTTATTCTTAGTAACCGCTCTTCTTAGAACGAGAATTGAACCTGAAACCATAGCGCCACACCATAGCTTACACCAACAAGTATATTTTAAACAGAAATTTGAACATAGCAAATTATGATAGAACGGAAAGCTCTAATAAATAACAAATCGGCGAGTCGGAGGGAAATCGTAGACAAATGGGCAAAGTTGTAGCCGAGCTTTTATTGAATTTATTAGGTAATATTTACGTGGAAAGTTCCAACTGTAGGGCGTGAGCTTATGAATTTGTTTCAATAACGTCATATACAAATTGTACCTTTACAGTTTTCGATAGTTTTTTATTGCTATTTCGTTATTGTTTTTAATATAGCCTTCCTCGATTATAAATGTTTAGTCGTCATAGTGAGGTCACTAGTAGTCAGATTTTTGTCTACTTGTGCCTACAATTTGAATTGGTCTAGACGTTAAATTGTAAATCGATTTGCTAGTCTAGACTTATACTTAATATTATTTTTAATTTTTTAAAATTATTTTTTTTATTAGCTTCACGCCTTATCCCGCACATGGCAGGGTAGGCAGAGGGAACTGCAGGAACCATTGGAACCTAGTATTAAGACACTCCGTTGCTTAGTCCCTGCTATCTCCGTCCCCGTTTTCCGCCTTTTTTTTCGAGGCAATGCGTTATATATGAGTACATGATAATATTAGTATTTATTTTTTATTTCACGCTATATATATATATATATATATATATATATATATATATATATATATATATATATATATATATATATATATATATATATATATATATATATAATATATATATATATATATATATATATATATATATATATATATATATGTATATATATATATATATATATATATATATATATATATATATATATATATATATATATATATATATATATATATATATATATATATATTTGTTTCATTTAATGCACCACCCGTTTGTTTTACACTAACATCCTGAGGTTGCCTGGAAGAGATAAGGTGATCTGATTGTACTTCTGTTCCTTTTTATTTCATTTATTTTTGTAGGGAAATTTAAATTTTAAAATAGGTAAAATATATTATTAAGCCTTTCTTTGTTTGTTGTCATATTTCGCTTATCTAGTAAACGTTACTTTATCAGTGAGCAAAATTAATTTTCCCGTGCAGGATTCGAACTTGCAACTGCTACGTCCACGTCCAGTCGCTGTGTCACTGCGATACAACTGTGTTATATTTAAGTTAGTATTAACCATATTTTTGTGGTAACTTCCAACTTTACAGTTAAAGCTTACGAATTTGTTTCATTAACGACATTTACGTCGAAAGCTTAGTAGTTAGAGCTTTAGTCAGTTGTTTAAGTAGTCCGAATTTTAAAGGCTTCGAATTGTTTTAGTGATTAATGTTTAATGTTTTATATATAAATTAATAAATTATTACGTAGTGACTATTTCGGCGCAGTGACATATAATCGGGTTGTAAACGCACTATAGTGAGTTCAATCCACTTTAGAGGTATGGAAAATTTTAAATAATTTAAAATTTTCCGACAATATTTATTTTTGTAAGTAAGTAATAGTAATGCCTTGTATTCGTAAAAAATGAAAAAAATGGAGAGTTTTAGCAAAAGGTTCTTTGGTCCAGAGAAATAATATAAAATAAAATAATGACAATTTTTGAAAATTTGGTCAGGCCATCAGCGGTTATTTGTATTTTAATATCTGTAATTAATAAGATACCAGGTTGATGTTAGAGTCGGGACTTATTCTGTAATGAATCAAATATTTCCCATGCGCCATGTAAAGTGCAAAACGGTCCAACTTCTAATCCTAATTTTTTGAAGGACAGTAAATATTTCATCAAAAAATTTATTTTAAATTTAAACATGATGTTTATTTAATAGTCATTTTGTTTTTTTTTTCTCCTTTCAATAAATAACAGAAAATACGACATTTAATTTCACCACGGAGGAAAGAGGAGAACAGAGTGTCCCAACACTAAACCCTTTCTACCTGCCAATATGGGAAAAACACAAAAATAAAAAAAATAAAAAAGTAATTTATCACAATGAAAGATAAAATCCTTACACAACATTAATCTCCCAAACAAGTGTTTTAAAAGAGATATTTTTATGAAAAGGTGCGAAAAAATATATATATATGGGAACGAGGAAGGGGATGGCAGCAACATTAATTTGTGGGTTAAATCGCCGCCAGCTTCCGTCCGCTTTTAAGCCCGTGATCTGAATACTTCACGTCGTTCATCTTGTTATGTTGACGAAAGTAATTAAAATGGACTTTTCAATAATTGTGGGTCTTTAAATGTTAAAATAACTGTAGGATAAAGCCGTGTAATAAGATAAAAGATAACGCTTGAAGGATTCCTTTTTTGTATTATTTGCTGTGTTTTTTATTTGAAAAATTGTGCTTTTTATATATTTTAAATAAAACAATTTAACCGGATTAATCGCGTATATTGACATTTTTTGTGAAACTCGACGTTTCGAACACTTTGCAGTAGTCCGTGGTCACGGTTTCTTTTAGTTTTCTTCTTAGTTGTCCTTGTTTTCTTTGTGATTTTCTTCATTGTTATGATATAACAGATTAAGAGGCTATCGTGTCATAGTGAGTAAACGCGAACGTTACGGGTTTAGCTTCTTCTTAAAGTATTGAAATATTTTCATTGCTCTAAACATAATAGATAGCACGGCGTTGATTTCCACCATTGTACAAGAAAATTCTATGGAAAATAGGTAAGAGAGTTTTCCTAAATTAAATTAAACAGAGTGAACCTAAAAAAAATAAAAATTAAACTTAACGCCGACGTGCTCGGGTTCATGATAGAGTTGGGACACTATAGGGTTCTAATTCGTAAGGCTTTGTACCATTTAAAAATGGCAATGTTTGTACATATGTGAGTACGTAAGGATAAAATAAATTAAAGAAGGTCTTACACTTTTTGTATTCATTTGATCTGATCAGCCCATAGAAGTCTACTGCTCCTTTTGTCATCGGTCCATCTGGCAGTCGGGCGTCAGATTACGCTTGTCGAACGATTCAATTTGCCAAATTTTCAGACTATGTCTGTTATTAATCATTGCCATTTAAAAGAGGTTTCTCGGCACGTTCAGGTATCACCAGTTGACTTGGAATCTATACAATAAGTCTAGAACATTCAAGAATTTAATGAACTTGAGTTCCACAAGATCGTTCTAAAACTGATGCGAGAGCGAAACTCTGGGGTATCTCACATCAGGTAAAGGCTTCTATTCAAGCGAGGCATATAGATTTCCTTAAACATCATCAATTTCGGAGAGAATTTCTGGAACTGATGTTACGATTTTTCTCTTCGAAGTGAAATTCTTCGTCAGATGAATCATTCCCAATAATCCCCTAATTTGTATTATTCTTGTACTTACTTCTCTTTATTTTGTCGATGTTAGCTGTAACTAGATACCAAATGTAGCACTACATTTACTGCTCAATTTTATTCATATACATTCAGCCGGTTTTATGTTAAATATAATTAAACAAGTTTTATTTTGCGTTTCTTCTATAAAAATATTGGTCAATTGTCTGTCGAGCGGTCAACGGGAACTAACAAAAGTTGACATTTTATATTAAATCATGTATAAATCATTTATAATAATAACATTATTATGAATTAGTATTATATTTTTCTGTAATACGCCTATATGTTTCCATTATTCGGATTTTTCTTTATTTACTAAACATTTTCACTATTTGCTTGGTAACATTATTTCGTCAATGAGACGAAAATAAAACCTCGTTTGTTTCGTTAGATTTATCTGTAGAAGACTGAGATTTGTAACTACTATGCCTTATTTAATTTTTTACCATCCCGAGATCTTATTTATCTATTTAAATAAAAAATAGCTACACACTTTATCACGAACTTAGCAGGGTAAGTAGTGGGAACCGTGGGAATTTAATATACTTAAGATACTCTGTTTCCCGCTTTCCACCTTTTCGAGTCATTATATGTTGGCGGAACTCAACACCGCGATTTGCCTACTTGCCAGTGTGAAAAAAAAATACAAAGAAATCCATTTTCTCTAATTGAGAATCGAACTCACAAACCGTCGCGTTTACACTCAGACGAAAAACTTTTCAAATTATGTCAGCCCTATAAGGTTTTCCATTTGGTTCTTTAAGTAAAGGGACCTCAAAAAACGTTTTAATATTGTTTCCAACATATGCATAACATAGTTTACAATTTAAAGCCATAACGTGCCCAAAAAAGTTTTCCCAATATTAAATATAAAGTTACTGAGCTAAGGCGAAGTCAATACAAAATACAAAACAATCGCACTCGACCAAGTTGTAAAGCGTATGAAATCCAGCATTTGGCCAAATTACTAAGGCGTCGGCTGTAAAAGTGACTCCGGTATACATAAGTTATATTTTCATTAAGCTCTCCGTAATTTTTCAGCACAGGTTTCAGGAGTTACGAGGGACGTAAACATTTTTATGATCTGAACTGTACCTGTGTATACAAAATTATGAATTGTGTGAGTGGAATGGAATATTTTAAATTGTATTTCTGTTTAATACTTTATTTCGCGTAAGCTAAGTCAGTGCTAATGTTAAATCTCTAGTAATACAAATGCGAATGTAAGTTTGTTTGTTTGTTACGTTTTCACACAAAAACTACTAACCGCTTTATCCCGCACATGGCAGGGTAGGCAGAGGGAACTGCAGGAACCTTAAGAACCTAGTGTTAAGACACTCCGTTACTTAGTCCCTTTAAAAAAAAAAAAAAAAAAAAAAAAAAAAAAAAAACTACTACACGGAACGTTATGAAACTGCACATATACTTTTGGAGATATTACATGTAACATAGGTTACTTTTCATTTAACTAAAAAATATGGAAAGGTTAAACATCATTTGTTAATAAATTTCCAAATTTAGCTAATTCAACGCTATCTATTTCAATTGGCTATAGTGTCACTGTGACTGGAATGCGAGCGAAGCCGCGGGTAAAAGCTAGCAAATTGTAAGTTTGTTTTGTCGAATGCCCTAATCTCGGAAACTATTGGTTCGATTGATGTCGGTTGTATTTTTATTATCATATACATACATTTACCGCGTATGCCTATAGCCTATGTAGGCTATATTTAGCTCAGCTATGTCATGTTGAAAACAATTGATTTCTACAAATTATACCCCGTTGACTTAAAACACAAAGTCGCAGTGAAAAGTTGTATATTTTTAGGATTTACAAATTATTCCGTAAAGCGGGTTAGGCAGAGAGGACCTTGTGTCAAGGACATTTAAAAATATTTTATTTTTTTTTAAAAAAATATTTAATTATTTTTGATGACTGATTGTTAGTATTCGCCACTCTGTATCAATTTTAAACAATAAACTCTTTATAAAACGAATTAATTTACTTATTATTTCTATTAAGTATGCATTTGTTTCACGTCTCAAAGAACCTTGTTAACCTTTTACGCTTCGCTTTAGAGTTCCGCAAACTAAATTGGAAGAGATTGACGTTTTTAGATTTTCTCTTTATATTGGAGCAGAAGATAAGTGGAGTTTATTTAAATTTATAATGTGTTAGTACACAAATTGAAAAATAGTTAAAGAAAAAATACACGCAGCATTTTAAATTTTAAACATTAAAATACTAGAACCAAAATATTAGGGACATTGTGGGGCAGAGTCTGCCTGTAAACTCGACGGTTTGTGGGAACAGATTGGCTTAACATTAGTTGCCACGGAACCAGCGTTTCCCTCTTTTTACTCTGCTATGATGGGATAAAGTTTGAAGCTATTTAAAAAATACATAGGTAAAATATAAAATAACCACAGTTACATCTAATAGCATATTAAAGGCAACTTAAAAGCTATACAGAACCACAACAAATACAAATATTTACGCATTGAATTCTATATTCAAGACTCAGAAGAGTCTTGATGTAGCAGATGGCGAAATCAGTATAAAAGAAGTTGAGAGTGCAATAAGAAGCTTGAAATGTGGTAAGTCAGCGGGAGCGGATGGAGTTACTGCCGAGATGATCAAATATGGTGGACCTCGCATCTTGGACTTGTTCTGGTTTCTGTGCATTTATGCTGGAAATCGGGGGAGGTCCCAGATGATTGGCAAAGTGCAGTCATCGTGCCTTTGTATAAAGGCAAAGGTTCACAGATAGACTGTGCAAGCTATAGGGCAATCAGTTTGATTAGCTTAGGTGGTAAAGTATATGCAAAAATTTTAGCGAGAAGAATGCAAGACAGATCCGAAAGGCTACTGTGGGAGGCCCAAGGAGGTTTAGACCTGGAAGAGGATGCATGGATCAGATCTTTTCCATCCATATGATCCACAGAGAAGTTTTGGCTGTAAACCAAAAGGTTTCTGTGCTTTTGTGGACTTGGAGAAGGCGTTGACAAGGTTTGAGAAAGATTTTTGGAAGATCTACCCCCGGGACAATGGGGAACGGCCCCTTTCTGCAGCTGAAAATCTCTTTAGAATCACCGTTGGTGCGGTAGGACCGACTGGCCCGGTTTTTGGGTCCCTGGGGGCAACAGGGTTTGCATGTCGGGTTTGGGCTTCAATTTTTTTTTGGATGCTTCTCCAAGGGCTGAAAGAAAATACTGGGTGTAAAAGGGGGTGACTTTAGGTAAATTTCGGGGTACGGAGATGCAGTTTTATTTCTATCAGAAGCGAGTTGCAGGCATTTTCCCATTTTGAAAGACGGGTGCGAAACCAAAGGCTAAAACCCGAAAAGCATAAAACAAAGGTTTTGGTATTTGAAAAGGACGAGGAAAAAACAAAGCAAGATTTTCGTGAATGGAAAATTTTGGGGAAAAAGTGAACGAATATTTTACTTGGGATAGTTTAAATAAGGGTTTGAACAAAAGGATTTGGGAAAAATGTTTCTGCCCGGGAACAGAAGAAAGGTGCCCTTTGCTGCGTTGTTGAGAGGCAGAACGTTTTGCGTCGCGCACGTTTTGGGCCCTCACAATGCGTTTTTTGGTTCCGACGTGTTATGGCATAAACGTGGGATTTAAAAAGAAAAATGAAAAAAAGTAAGCTGTGGAGATGCGTCTTCGAAGGATATGCGGGTCAGCTTAGCGGCCGAATCCGCAACGAAAGGTACCAAAATTTGGTGGTACCAGGAGGACACAGAAAGAATAAGAAAAAACTGCTCAGAGGGTTTTGGGCAGTGGGGAAGAATGAGGGGAAAAAAGAATGGTAAAAAATATAGAGGGGAAAGGATGGAAAGAGATAAGGGGAGTCTTTTGACTTTCGAAAACAATATCGAAGATACTGGAGGAAGGTCACGTAAAAAAAATGAGGAAATCCCGGAGAGATGCATGAAGAGGGTTAAGACAGGGCCCCGGGGAAAGAGTTGCCCCGCACGTTTTTCGCTCCGTTCTCTCGACTAACCCCCTAGGGATAGAGCGTGAAGCTATGTTGATGTATTAATATATATATATTAAAAATATTATAATATATAATATAATATAATATAAATAAAATATTTTAAAATATATTAATTTTAAAATAATATAAATTTATATATATAATTTATATATATTTTTATAAAATATATAAATATAATATAATTTATATAATTATAATATATATATAATATATAAAAATATATGTTTATTATATTAATTTTATTAGTGTATTATTATAATATATTTTAATTTTATTAATAAAAATTATATAATTATATATATTAAAAATAATATATATAATATAATAAATATAATATTATAATATATATATATATTTTAAAATTAAATAAAATAAATAAATTTAAAATATTATATAATATAAAATTTATATTATATATTAATTTATATATATATTTTATAAAATAAATATTTTTTCCGTAGGACTCTTAAAACGTGTTATCTTTTTTTGTGTATTTTTTACCCTTTGGTTTTCTCATTTCCCCTTGAATTTGACATTGGGAAGGAAAACTTTAAAAAAAACATACAAATTTTAACGCAGGGGACTCGAACCCGCGCCCTCCGGAACCGGGGAGGGCCATGCGTTTACTACGCCGCGTTTTATGTTGTTTTTGTTTTTATATTTTTAACAAAGATATCTTGTTTTGTGTTTTGCTTTTTACAAAAGATAATCGTGGTTTTTTGAGACCCACGAGAAGGAAAATATAATTTATTAATATATAATATATAATATTTTATTAAAATTATATATAATAATAATAAATATATATAATATATTTTATTTAATTAATATATAATATACCCATACCCTATATATATATTAAAAATATAGATATATAATATTATATATAATTAATATTATTATATATATAATATATATTAAATATAATATTAAAATTATAAAATAAAAAATAATAATATATATGTAGGATAATTTTAATATAATAATATGATGTTTAATTATAATAAAATTATATATATTATATATGTATTTTTAAATATATATTATAAATTTATATTATTATATATATATAATATATATAAAATATTATATTATATATATAATTATTATTATATATATAATATATATATTTATATATATATATATAAATATATTATAATTATTAAAATTTTATAATAAATATATATTATTATTCTCTTCTCTAGGATCTCAAAAAACGTGTTTTCTTTTTTTTTATTTTTTTACCCCTTTTTGTTTTTTCCATTCTTCCATTGACATTTGACTTGGGGAAGTGAAAAACTTTAAAAAAAAATACAAATTTAACGCAGCGGACCGAACCGCGCCCTCCCCGAACCTGCGGGCCCTGGTTTTCTCACGCCCCGTTGTTGTTGTTGTTGATTCTTTTTGCTTTTATCCCGATTCGTTTTTTACATCTCGTGGGAATTTTTTTAAAATTTTCCGTACCCATAGACATTTCAAAGAAAAACGTTTGGGGAGAGAGAATGATTTTATAAATATTTTTTTTGTTTTTTAAAGGTTTATCCACTCGGGATAGAAAAAAACTAAATCATAAAAAAAATTTTTCAAATGAAGTAGCACAAGATTGGGGAGCAAGGGGTGGTAATCCAAATCTGACCCTTTGTCAAATGAATATTTTATATTTTTTGGGATGTTACC